>WTSP01019046.1:65998-95138 GCA_025331215.1 Actenoides lindsayi | reverse complement strand
TTTTGTTTTTTTTTTTTTTTTTTTTTTTTTTTTTTTTTTTTTTTTTTTTTTGTGAGCTTTGCTGTGGCCTACGCTGAGGGATTAAAGCTATCCCATAGATGGCACAGAGTTATTGAGGAAAATCAAGGGAAAGACTTACTTAGGATGCTCATACTAACAAAATGCCAGTCACTTTTTGTTTGCAGGTTCAGACTGGTGTCAGACACGTACATGCTGTAAGCTTTCATCTTCTTTTTAATGCTGTCGTGATATTCTTCCTTTACAGCTAACTATGCATCTAATTCTGAGCATACCCTTATGGAAAGTCAGGTTAATTTCTACCTGGGCTGCTTCTGAGGGTATAATTTGAGTCTCTTTGCAGTGTGTTACATTTTAGCATTCCTTCAGCGGTGAGACTTTCACTGCTCCTAAAAGTGAATGGGCCTGGAGAAACCAGGCTTGATAGCCTTCATGCTCCCCTCAGCTGATATCTTTATAGGATGAGACAGGCAAGTTTACGCTGTCTTTCTCTGTGTATGTATGTGCTTATAGGCATACTCTCCTCACGTACCACTGGGATATAGACAGTGGTGAAATTCTCTCCAACATGTCTTATAAATCTCAGCTGCAGTGCAATAAAGTAGACCTTGTTTTTCATGTGCTGGTGTTGCTTTGTTGTCTTTCTGTAAGAGCATGCAGCTGAGGTGTTGACTCCATTGATGTTGAGTACAAGCGTGAATATTTACATTTAAATAGGAAACAATCTCCAGAATTTCAAGGGAGATTTAATTCTTTTATGGTAGTGTTACAAAGAGAGCAGGTAGCAGAAATCCAGTATCAGTTGCCACACTTTCTAGTGCTGCTTTCACCTTGGATTCATTTTTAGCAGTTGGCTGCACCTGCACCCACCCCAAGGGGCTGATACTATGCCAAGTAGTGTAGAATGTCTCATGTGCAGAGCATCACTCAAGGCTACCTTCTCTCAGACCAGACTCCCTGCATTAATGCCATGTAGCAAATGGTCCTGGATCTCTGTAATGCCTGTATCATCCCAAGGCAAAGCAATTCATTCTTTTGTGTCTTCTCAATTAAGGGTGTCTGAAATACAGCATGAGAATTTTAACACTCACTGAAGGTTGAAGGGTGGCAGGAACACTTGCAACAACCTGTGGAAAGCATGTTAGAGGACTGTGTAGGGCAAAGGAAAGAAATCTGATATAGTTGTGTCTGTACAAATGATCCCTGGAGCAATGTCCTCAGAATTGTACACAGGTTTTGTTTTGGAAACAATTAATTGGTTTACCCTGAAAAGTTATGAATGAACTGAGATTTGTGTAGCAATGAAATTTAGGGAATGAGGACATGGGAGTAAACTGGGCAACAAAGCTATTTAGCTTACATGAAGGTACTTGTTAAGTATTGTTTTAAAGGTTAGTTCTTTACTCCTTATCCCTCATAAAATTGTATTCCATAGTTGTAGATTGGGTTGCAGAATATGATTTCACATGCATCAAACTGGTTTACCATGTAGATAAGGCAACAATGTATTTTGCTCTGGATATCTCTGAGCATTGGTATTTAATGATCAGACAGCCTTGTTCAAAAGGAGTATCTATTACTTTAACGGCAGATACAAAATCCTGGAGAAAATTAATATTTTAAATAAAAAAATGACCCATGTGTGGGAGTGCCTCACTCAACATTTATTAACCTTTATGGTAGCTCAGGCAATTTAAGATATGCTTCTTCCTACCCCAGTGTGTCAGCCTGATTCGTCTGAAGAATGTCCATTTTCTACAGAAAAAGCACATATCATTAATCCTACCATAGTTCTTGCACCTGATAATATTTCACATACTATTCCTGTCCTGATTTAAAATCGGTCTGGGAGGTTGGTATTAAGAAGAATTAAACAGATAATTTCAGCATTGTCCCTAATCAAATCTTTAGCTATTTATACACATATGGTTTATCTTGAGTCATTAATTTTCTTCTTACTTGTAATCTAATAACACAGCACAACTCTAGTGTTAATGTTAGTTTAAATGTTATCATGATCCATATATATTATTTATTAATTGTGTTTTGTTGCCTACAAAAAGGAATATTTGCTGAGATTTTGGAGTTCTTGTTGATATTGGCTGTGGATGAAGATACCTTAAATATATATTTTCTGTTTCATTATAAGAATCATACCAAAGGCAAAGTAAATCTTATATTTTTAGAATATTTCTAACAGTGCTTATTTGCACAGTAAATGTTCATCTCTTGTTCAGTGGCTAAAGAGACAGTCTGTAACAAAAGTTGTCAGGCATGATAAAAACCATGAAAATAACAAAAGCAAAAGATCACCACACTCTTTCCTATTCAAACCAGTTTTCAAAGCTCTGTGGGTTCTTCTGGCTCATCAAACATACCTGAGGTAAAGGGACAAGCTCCTGAATCAGTTATTTGTCCAGTATCACTGCGGTACAGGAGGTCAGAAGAAAACTTCAGGGATGAATGCAGTGTCAGGCTAATTTCCAGCTTGAGAGCAGTAGAACAGCCCTGCACCTTCTTGAATGGCTGTATTTTGAAATAGATGTTGATAATTTGATCTAATGATTAGCTGATTTTTTTTTATGTCTTCAAAGGCTTTACATCTAGCCATTATGAATTTCATTCCCTACCTCATTGCCCAATAGTACACATATCCATTTTACAAACCCATCAATGGCATTTCAGTCATAGCCTGTGAATTGGGTATAAATTTAGGATGACGTTGAGTTACATTCCTCAACAGAGAAAGGAGCAGTCAGTGATATCAGTTGAAGGCTTGCTTAGGCAACAGAGAAAGAATATGACCTGAAATTTAATACATTATGTATTTTGGTTTTAATATTTGTAATTAATATGATTATACGGGAAAAAATACCCCAAAATAAAACCATTTAAGAATTGTATGAAATTCTAGAAAAATACTGGAAAGATTGGAAAATGTTAAGTTCAACATAGACCAGTTAAAAATATACTGTGATGAGAAGTAAATTCCTGAGGTTTGTCTTTCTTCTACATTCTTTTTCTTTCCATTCTTTTTTCACTGAAACACATCTTTTTTTCTTCCTCATAGCAACTTCTTGCTTTTCCTTCCTGCTAGCTACACAAACTAAAAGTAATGCCGACTTTAAAGTTTTATAAATTGATTTCAAGATCAACAGATACAATAAATTAATGAGTAGGATTGATCTCCTCACTTTGACTTATTGCTTTAGGCCATCTTCAGATATAAAAGGAAAGGTTTTGCTTCCTAACTGGAAAGATTCTGTTAAAACCAAAAAGAGTAGAAAGATGGTAAGTAATTGTGAACCTTTTCAGGAAACGAGAAAACTTGCAATTGACATCAGCAAAGGCCAGATTCTCTCTCCCTTCTTTGTGAGGTTTAAACAAAGCACAAAAATAACAAGCTGCAGGAAACAGGCAGGGTCTGCCTCCTTGGTTGCATTTGTCACCCATGCATTCCCACATCCCATTTAGGAAGTTGTGACTGTGACTGCTACGCTTCCTTAGCCATAAAATTCTGTAGTGGAAATACTGACTCAACAGCACTTTAACACTTCTGAGTGTCTCTTTCTGTCCCACTGACTTGGAATCTTTATAGGTTCTTCATCATGACTTGGAATTTGAGAAGTTGTGCAGAAAAATGAACACATCATTACTGAATTCTGAAGGATTTTTCATATCAGTGCATTCAAAGCTGCTTAACTAGTTGGCTTTTTCTTTTCCTTCAAAAAAAAAAAAAATGAGAAGAACATGAAGTATAAGCATAGGAAGTCTCATATCTGTACTGATATATCTATACTTTCATCCTGTAAAACTGGAGTTTTATGTGTGCTTTCAAGGGAATTGTAAAGATTCTATACCCAAGAGATAGGATAAATAAAACAGGGTCGAAGTCATCTCTTGACTGAGTATTCCGTGAACTCAGGAGCGTTACATCTGTCCTTATCACTAGGTTTAAACACCAAAGGAAATTATAATTACAGAACTGTAAATATGCATAGTACTTTAGTCACAAATACTAAGTCAAGGTTACCTTCTACAGTCAATTTTTAATGTATCAAGAGACCTAATTACAAAAGTGCTTGTTTCCCCTTCAGCTGACTAAAGGCAGTACAAAAATATCCACTTCCACTGTTCATTCCTCGTCCTAACCTCCTTTACAATCAGCTCAGGGATTTACATGCTTTAATTTGCTTAATTTCAAAATTAATTAAATTGTTAATCCTACCCTGGTATGGCCCTCGGATTATTATCCATGACTGGTTTTTCAGGTAGGCAGTGATGAAGTTGCAACAAGAAGTCTGAGGACATTCAAGAGACACTTCAGGTCCTTGAGGCAACTGACTAAGGGATCAGGAGTAAAAGTTATGTTATCTATCCTTCCAGTTGAGGGAAGAAACAGGAAGAGCCAGCAAATCAACACCTGACTCCAAGCCTGATGTCACTGGCAGAGTTTTTGGGTTTTTGATCATGGCTCAATACAATACCACTTCTGCTGGCATCAGATGGGGTATACCTGTTGCAAAGGGGAAAAAAGCATTTATGCACAGGATTTAGCCAGGTTCATTGAAAGAGTTTTCAACTAGATTTGAAGGGGGAAAGGGATAAGACCAGCCTCCCTAGAGTTAAGCCTGAAAGTGGCACACCAGTGTTTGAGGGATAGTGTGCTAGAAAGATCCTTTGGTTTGCCATCCTAGCTGAGGTGTGGGATGGAGATCCATGTGACAACAGAGATGCAAGTGTTATTGATGTGGGTAGAAACCATGGAAGTGCCTGAGAGTGGTCACATAGGAATTAGGGCTTTGGGCTTACAGAGGACAAACTTTCGGCTGTTTAGGAGACTAGTTAACAGAGTCCCTTGGGAGGCAGTCCTGAAGAGAAAAGGAGTCCAGGAATGGTGGACATTCATCAAGATGGAAATCTTTGAGGTGCAGGAGCAGGCCTTCCTGGTGTGTCATAAAACAGGCTCGTGGGGAAGGAGATCAACCTAGCTGAACAGAGAGCTTTGGCTGGGTCTCAGGGAGAAAAAAAAGAGTTTATGATCTTTGGAAGAAGGTGCAGGCAACTCAGGAGTACTACGAGGATGTGATGAGGTCATGCAGGCAGAAAATTGGAATGGCCAAAGCCCAGTGATAACTTAATCTATCTACTACCATGAAATACAACAAAAAATGCTTCTATAAATACATAAGCAACAAAAGAAGGACTAAGGAGAAGCTGCATCCTTTATTGGATTCAAGGGGAAATATAGTGATGAAGGATAAGGAAAAGGCTGTGGTACTTTATGTCTTTGTTGCAGTCTTTAATAGTAAGATCAGTTGTCCTCCGTGTACCCAGCACCCTGAGTTGGACAATACGAACAGGGAGCAGAATGAAGCCTCCATAATCCAAGGGGAAATGGTTATTGACCTGCTACACCACTTAGAAACACACACAAGTCTAAGGGGATGGTGGAATCCACCAAAGGGTACTTAGGGAGCTGGTGAAAGTGCACACCAAGACATTTTCAATCGTTTAACAGCAGTCCTGTCTAACCAGGTAGGTCTCTGTTGAATGGAGATTACCAAATGTGACACCTATCTACAAGAAGGGCCTGAAGGAAGATTTACGTAACTACAGGTCTGTCAGTCTGACCTCAGTTCTGGGGAAGGTTATGGAGCAGATCATCTTCTGTGCCATCACATAGCGCATATAGGACAAATAGGTTATCATGCTCAGTCAGCATGTGTGTATGAAAGGCAGATCCTGCTTCACTAACCTAATCTCCTTCTATGATACAGTGACCTGCCTAGTGGCCTTAGGCTGTGGATGTTGTCTGCCTGGATTTTAGTAAAGCCTTTTATACCGTTTCCCACAGCATTCTCCTATAGAAACTAAAATGATGAAACAGGAAGTAGATTTATAAAATATATTCAATGGTGTGTCAAGTTTATAAACCTGTTTGCAGAGATTTTCAGTAATTAACAGTGATATATTCAGTAATCTCTTCTTGGCTGTTTCAGGTGTATATTCTTTGTATCTAGCTATCCAAAAGTACATACCACTATTTTCATCTGTTTGAAAATTTAGTGTTGAGGGCTAAAATCTTCCATTACACATATCTGAGCAACTCCCTCAGAATCAGCAAGAGTTAAGTGTGAAAGCATTTCAGGGCTGATCCAGCCTAAAGGCTCTTCCTTGAAATTCTCACAGAAATATAAGGTTAAATTAATTCTACTCAGTGAGTTCAATAGTGTATGATAATGGTAATGTGGTGCTAGACTTAATTCTTTTTACTTCTTTGAAAGCCCTATAGTCAGTGTCTGATAATTTTTATAAAGGTTAAACAGAATTTTAAGTAGTTTGTTCTCACCCCTCATACTGCAAGTGTTAGCTAGTTGTAAGTTTAAAATATGGCTTTGTGGGAGCTACTTGCCTCTTCTTGCAATAATAGGATAAACATGAAAATCTAATCCCATGTGTCCTGAAATATATGTCTTTGTGCACATAGTGACTCTTGCAGGAGAGAAGATACTGTATGTTTTTTATTTGATATCAAATCACTGTGACCGGGACAGAGGATGGAAATACAGATATTTTTACTCCTCCTGTTTTCTACAAAATTGCTTACTTCAGTTGTCCTTCACTTACATCCCCTCATCCACCCACAAAACACACTCATTGCCTAATTCTTTATTGTTTAATCATTCATTTAACAAAGGTTTTAAGGCATGAAGTTTAATTTATCAGTTGTGTAGGATTCTCCTCCTCCTCCTTTCTTCTTCTCTAAACTAGGGTTTGGTACTTCTTGTGCAGTGATGTGAAGGTAAAAACTGAAGTGTTGTTTTATGTATTTCCTTAGGCTCTCTTTTTACATCAAGCTTTTATTTATTTATTTTTGAAGAAGAAGAGACATAATCCTTTAACATGCTCTGTGGTGGAATACTCTTCTCTTTTTTCCTATGGAAGCCAGCCAAATTGTGGTGCATAATGATTAATTGCAGTTTCATTGCTCTTAGAACTACCTAAAGGACTATATTCAGATTAATATGAAATGAAACATGTGAAGTAGATAAAAACCAGAAGGGTATACAACCTAAACACTATCTAAAAAAAAATCTTCCATATGTATATACTCTGAATTTCCTGGGGGTTTTTGCTTGCCGAGTTATTGATGTTTTTAGATTTCAGGGAAAAGTCATAATGTGGCAGTACATGCGACTGGGGATAAAACCTACTGGTCTTGAAGTTTCTCATATGTTTCCAGCAAAAGAAGAGCAGGTTTATTAGAAAAGTATATAGAACAAAAGCTGTTTAAAATTTCCTACAGCTTTTCATGACCTTTGTGCTGGTGCTCTTGCTTTCAGTTTATAATCTAAACATATATGTTATCTCATAGCCAGCTGTTGAGACAAAAGATCACAGTAGTTCACTTAACAGGTTTGTAAGGGTGTTTTTTCTTTCCACAGTCTATCAACACCTCACTCTATTGTTCAGCATTTCAAACAAATTTTGTCTTCCTCTGCTGTTGTGTTACATTTCTTCTCACACATTCACACACACTTGCCTTCTTAAGCTTTTAGTTCTCCAGAGTTCGGAAGCAACCTACCTAAGTTTAGGCATGCAACTATGCAGACCTTAATTTGACTGTAGAAATATGGGGCTACTCCAGGCCCTTTTCACTGCTTAGGAAGGGTACCCTAAGGCCTCTTAATTTATTTGTCTGAATTAAGGATCTAAAACTAAGTAGTTATTCAGGTTCAGTTGCACCAAATTTTGCGCATTTTTACGTCCCTATTTTTATTTTTTTTTATTTTTCACTGAGTTATGTATCAAATGTAGGAAGTCAGAAATAGAATAGTACTTTTACTAATGCTTGTATGCTTAATCACATGTCCACATATGAACAAAGATGTAATTTACATACAAAAAATGCTGCAGCATGAATCATACCTGCATTACTTGGGACTATGACCCTCTGGAGCAGACTGTCTACTGCACACAGCATTGAGCTGTGGGTTTCCTTAAGGACCCAGCTGGTGCTCCTGTATGAGGTATTAGTACCAGCTGAAAACTTTCTGAACTGATGTGAAGGCTGCATTGCAAATCATCAAAGCAATGTTTTTATAGCATGAAGCAGAGGATTCCTGTTGTGTTTCAGATGTGGGCATATGAAATCCTAAAGAATGCCAAGACTTTTTTAGGTTATCAGTGTTAGCCTGCTGGGACAGTGCTGTTAGAGAGCAGAACAGGTCGAAAGCATCCAAAACTTCTATGGCTACATCCATGCTAAATTTTAGAAAGTGTCTCTGTCACAAATAGTCCTGTGAGCTGTGCTGTCGAGAGCTGGTGAGAATGCTGCAAATGCTTCTGCAGTCACGATGGCTAACGCTCCAGTTTGCTCCATAGTCTCATTTATTTAACAGTATAGATATAGTCTGTGTTTGTTTCTTCTTATCTATGTATTCCTATAGCAGTACTGAACAGTTGCATCACTGTTGTTAAGGCTGATCCAATCTTTGGCATTTAACTGACTTTTTTCTGCATTCTATATGAAGATATATCTATATATATACACACAAAAACACAGATAAAACTGTGTTTTCAGTGCTTTCAGACATCTTTCCATGAAGGGAAAAAAAATAGCCTCATACTTAGCTTTTAGAACTATATCAGCTTTTCTTTCCTGCAGTTACTTTTTTTTTTTCTTCTCCTTTTTTCTCTTTCTTTTAACATTTCTCCCTACAGCTCCAGAAACTTTTGAAGTATTTGCCTAACCCTGGAATATCTTTTGTACTGTTTCCTGACTTCATTCATCAGGTTTTATAAACCATAAAGCAGATACTTTATAAAGCATAAAACAAACCACAGTACTTGGTTTCTCTTAGAGAAAAGAGCTTTAATGCTTGAAGAATTTTTCCCTTATAAGCAATGTCCCAATTGCACTGCAGGTGCCAAAAGCATCACATGCTTCTTTTTCTTAATCTCTTTAGTAGGGCCTAAATTTTAGTTGTGATTTATAGGTTCTCAGTAACTAGTTTCTAGTTTCATACTCAGCAGTATCACAGTCCTCAAGTTGCTGACCTGCTCAGCAAGCAGTTTAGGGGAAAATTGTGGCACTTGGCTGTTTTCCAAGTGTGCCCAGACATCCACTATTCCAGAACTCCAGGATTCAATTATTTCAAAACAAAGCAACTTATCCAGAAAACTAAAATAATAATTAAAAAGGAAAAAAATAAAATCAAGAACAAAAACAAAAGCATAAGCAAGTGAATTTGGAAAAAAAAAAAAATAAATAACCCTAGTGAACTCTTAAGTATATTGGCTGGTATTTGGGGTATTGTCTAACATGTCATCACTATGGTATTTATGCCTCTTATCCCTATATTGTGCCATCCATGTCAAAGCTGTCTCAAAGAAAAATACAATGTGAAGACTGTCTTTTTGAAAAGCTGGCTGCCAATCAGGGTTTTGACCTTTTCTTTTTTTAAAGAATTTATGTAATTTAGAAACAGAGCCACAACTTTCAAATAGTAGCTTACAACTCCGTTACAGGGAGGACAAAAACTAAAGAAAAATGCCTTGTTTTTCATTACTGATTTTTGATATGTCACCTGATCAGAGGCTAAAATTGAAATCTGAAACTGATTAGCTCATGTGCTGAGTTTAGACTCCTTTCTCTTGAAAGAGAGGGTGTGTGTAGAAGTGCCTGTTCTTTGCTGATTATCTTTTACTTCATTTTTGAACATCTCTACCTAGCTGGCTTTAGGAAAACCCCTGTGCAAAGTATTAACACTGCACATGATTTCGTATAAGATATTAGTACTGAGATGTCTGAGACAGCTTTGTTCAGGGTGTTGAGGAACTTCAAACAGACTCCTTTTTAATACCATAAAAATGTTAGGTAGATTCAGTGTTCAGTGCTGACTTCTTTTGTGGTAGATCTTCATGGCTGTAAAAGATCTGGAATGAGTTTCTTCTGAACTGTAAGTGTCTACCCCCAGTCATTCTCTGTATTGTCAGTGTAGATAAATAGGCACTTGAGCAATTCATGTGGCTTGGTTTAGCTATCCCCTTCAGTACAAGATGAATCACATCCAGGAATTTTCCATTTCTCTGAAATGATTGTAAAGGAGCCTAACTTGATCTTTAGATACAGACACCACTGTAGTGTAGAAATGTGCAGGTATTTGACAGAAATCCTATCCCTTCAGTCTGCTAAAGCCTCAAATTTATCAATGAAAAGGATGTTTAATCTGGGCAGCAACACTGGTATGGATTTGACATTCAAATGACATAAAAAATTTTCAGCAGAGTAACTGAAAGTGCCAAAAAATAATCCACGATTTTAGCCTTATTTTAAAGATTTGTCCGTGTAGTTTACGTATCTGATAGCAACCAACCCATGATTAATATTTACTGCCAACAGTTGCAGTAACATCAGAGAAACCATTTTTTTTACACCAAATCTAGAAATCTTAGCCATCTCATATCAGGAAACATTAAATAGTTTTGCTTTGTGAGTCTTTATCCCCCAAAAGCTACAGTAGCAAACACTGACTGTTTCACATGCTCTAGTTACTCTACTGCAATACACCATCTTTCCCATAGGTGGACAAACTGGACCAGTCTTGCCATCAAGGGGAACACTCAGCTTGTGGTTTCTTATTGTTGGTCTCTCTATATATTTCTGTTTGTTTGATTTGGTTTTGGGTTTGTTTTTTGTTAACTACACCCTTTTAATCAATTTATTTATCTCTGTTACATAAAGGAAAATACAATAAAACACTATTCATGCCAAGCCATATGCATAATTTAGGGATCTTCTATGAACTTGCAGCACAGGAATCGATGCCACTGAGCTGATAGCATTTGTAAGACTCAAAAGCTGGTACGTGAACAACCCTTCTGTATGGAGAAAAATTGCTATTTAAGAATCCACTCCTTGCAACTTCATGTGTCTTTTAATCTGTATTTGTTAGCTGACACTATACTTGAAAGTGTTTTTTATTAATGGGGGAGTGTTTGTTTGTTGTAAGTTCAGTTGTGGTTTGATTTTTTCTAGGATGTAATGAAACATTGCTTTCTGTCCTGCAAAGTAATAATTGGAAATGTTAGCATATAAACTGCAGTAGATGGTCAGCAGGTTCAGATAAGTAAATTTCTGCTCTGATAGATGATAAATGCAAACACTTTGAGCTTCTATTTTATTTATAGATATCATTGTTCGAGTTTCATCCAAAGCTGTTTACCTGCAATGAGACAAATCTTTCAGACAGGAGATCATCTATGACTGTACAGAGTTTGATTACTTTGGAACCAGGCGCAATGAAAATAAACATTCTTCTTTCTATGGAATCAGTAAGTTATAATCAAATGGTTAAGGCTGTGAAGTGTGGCAAAGTCCCGAATTATGTTTTCCCTAGACTGGGATAACATGTGAGGCAGCAGCAGATTTATCTATGGCTGTTTGCGTTAGATGAATGCTGCTTGAGGGCATGGCAGTGGAATTGGCTTCCATTGCTTACGCAGTTATATAATGTACTTGGAATGGAGAAAGGACGCTTCTCCATTAGAGAATCCAAAAAGCCGTGTCCCTTACTGAACCCAGTGTTTAATATGCAGGGGAGAGCCCTGAGAGGGGGAAGGCAGGGAGAGACTGAGCTGTAACATAGTGCTTTTATGAAGCCTCATAGCAGTTTGCGTGTTTCTTGTTTTGTTTGTTGTTTTGTTGGGCTTTTTTTGTCCCTTTCCTATGCTGTTACTGAGTGTAATAATTGCTTCTTTTCCTCTTCCTTGTTGGTCCCGTAAGTGCTTCAAACAATGTACTGAGCATAATGCCTTAAACTGGAGGTGAAAGTGTGAAGGTCAGCTGGTAACATGACATAGCTTTAGCAGAAAGGTTTTAGCCTCTAGTATTCTTTACACATGGTCCTTTCAGTTATAGCAGTACTGCACATTTCATTTTTTACTTGAATGAATGGTCTGTTTCTGAGGGACATTGTCTCTTTTCATTCCTTTGTTGGGCGGTCTTTTTTTCTAACTGGTGTGTGTAGGTCATATGAATTGTAGCCAGAAGTTTTCCTTGGAAGCCTTGGCTTGAATTTATTTGAATAATGGGCCCAGACACTGTTCTGTACGAATGCCTTTATGAAAGACCAATTGTTGACATTTTGAAACAGTGGAGAATATATTAGTGCAGACCTGATATGCAAAGTGACTGTAAAAATCATAGTATGGCACAATGTATCTGTGTTGCCTTTACTCTTTCTCAGATTGGCTCAATTATGAGTCATTTCCAAATGCCAGGTCAAAATAATCAGCCTAGAATTGGACAGCCAAGCTAACTTGGTTTTTTTGATGCTACCTACTCTGTGCTTGTAACCTAGCTAAAATCTTTGTTGCTGTTTGAATCAAAAAGAAAACATGCTAATTTGTTGATATGTGAGCAGTAAGAATGGCAAACTCACTTTTCTACAGAAAAAAATGACTGTTGGAAATAGAAAGAGTAATCATTAATAAGATCTACATTTACCAGTGTCATTGGTTTGACCTCCTATATGGTTAGAGGTGATGTTCCTGGTGTGTCTTGTAAAAGACTTTTAATTCATGGGACACACATAAAACCTGATGACTGTTAGTCATGGAAGAAGATCAAGCATTTGCACTTACTATTCTGATCTATTAGCTGTCAATGATATAAAGTGTCCTGAATAGATACAGGTACATTTTATAATAGTAGTTATAAAGAATACCTATAAACGGTCTGCCTATAAATTACCTTCTGTACCATGGCCACATCAAAACAGCATCATCTTGAGGACATAAAACCATGAAGATTCTGAAAGTGAATACAAATAGTGTACTTTACAAAGCTAATTTGTGCTTATTTTCTTATAATTTGTTGTGTTGCTAGGATATTAATATTGGCAACTCTGAGATACATTGTCTTTCTCTTTAATTCTTGATGTTGTAATCCTTTAAGTGTATTTTGTATTACTAAATGCAAACATGATATTGATTTAAACTGCTAGGAGTTAAGCATTTTAGTGTAGGTGAATTTAACATATTACATTTTTCACAGCACTGTTAAGATGATGTCATGATTTAATCCCAAGTCAGCAACTAAGCACCATACAACCACTCCCTCCCTCCCTCCTGGTGGGATGGAGGAGAGAATCAGAAGAGTAAAAGTGAGAAAACTCATGGATGAGGTAGAAACGGTTTAATAAGTGAAGTAAAAGCCATGTGCACAAGCAAAGAAAAACAAGGAATTCAGTCACCGCTTCCCATCAACAGGCAGGTGTTCAGCCATCTCCAGCAAAACAGGGCTTCATCACATGTAGCTGTTACATGAAAAAACTAACTGTGTAACTCTTAATGTCCTCCCTTCCTGCTTCTCTCCCCAGCTTTATATGCTGAGCATGATGTCATATGTCATGGAATATCTGTTTGGTCAGTTGGGGTCAGCTGTCCCAGCTCTGTCCCCTCCCAGGTTCTTGTACGTGCCCAGCCTACTTGCTGGTGGAGTGGTATGAGAAGTAGAAAAGACCTTGACTATGTAAGCACTGCTCAGCAGTAACTAAAACATCCCTCTGTTATCAACACTGTTTTCAGCACAAATCCAAAACATAGCCCGATAGTAGCTACTATGAAGAAAATTAACTCTACCTCAGCCTACTGAATAAAAAGTCCAGGTCAATCAACAACAATATTGTAAATAATTATAACTTTCAAATATTTAAATTATGAGACTAAATATTAATGGTTAAATCAAATTATACTGGCATATACAGTTTATCAGTAGAAAGCACAACAAAAAATCTACATTTATTTATAAAAGATTCAAAATACTGGATCTTTTTTAAGCTGAAAAGGAAGTTTTTGCATACTTAGTACGAAGTAGCTGGACTGCTGAGTAACTGTTATAGCTCTATTTGCCCTGAACTTTCAGTTCACAGTTTTGATCTTCAGATCTGAAATTGCTTCTCAGATGGTGCAGTTTTCCCATATGTAGTAAGCAAGAATACTGTATGTTTTTTTTCAAAATAGCTACTAATCACTTACTAGATATAGGCTGTCACAAACAACATCCTTCATTTGGTTTCTAGTCTTACAGTATGTTAGCTTTCTATTTCTATTTTCACTTATGCTTCCACATGTTTACCTTTTTTTTTCCCTTTTCCTGCAACATTTGGAATTAAAACATGGTTTGCTTTGGCAATAGCTGGCCTATATAACAAAATACTATGAGCAGGTGTGTAAACATAAATATTTAGACCTTATGCAGAAATATTGTGTGTTAAAATTGCACAAAGGCTATTTACTGGTTTTATATCAACATAATAATAAATGATTCATAAAGAATATGCACATTCCCTAACACTGTAGTTTTATACCAATATATATCCCTCTGTACATCCATCTGGCATTAATTACCGTAATTTTAGCACAAAAGAAATTAACGTGTCAGCTATGGACTGCATATTATTACTGTATCCACTTAACCTTTCACCACAGATTTCACACACAGGGATATACTAGAGGTAAGAAACTTTATATTTGCTGGTATTCAATTATTTTAGTACAGATCTCATATATATTTTGATTGAGCTATACATATATGTATATACAGATTCTTAGACACATATATATAAATTAGACAAAGGTCATTCTTAGTAGTTACATATATATAGAGGCATGGATATAGATACATGCACATACACCTACACACACATATTCACAAAGCATTGTATATATAGTAACTCTAAGAATAATCCTCATATCATCCTAGAAACAGATTATTTTTTCTTTCTGAAAAGCCTCTATTGTTAAGAAAACCAGCATACCAACAATAAGTGAAAAGGATATGTTAAACAAGCAAAGGAGTGAGAATTGGGACAGAAGGAGATGAAGTAAATTGCCAGTGATTACAGAGGAAGTATTTGGCAATTGGGAAAGTGGACTCTGATCTCTGTAGTTTAAGTAAGCACCTTAACCACACATTTTCTGTATTCATTTCCTTCCTGTATAAAAAGAGTTCAGCAAAATTAAGTTCAGTATATTGTAAATGAGAAATAAATTGACGATTGCCACTTATTTGAATTAGATTAAACCATGAGATCTGAGCTTTTTTTCTTGAAGCTTACTTATATACTCTTCAGCAGGGGAAAAAAAAAAAAAAAAAAAAAAATCAGATTTCAGCCAAAGAAGTGAAACAAGTATATTTAAATTTGTAAATGTCCCTTGTCCTGGAATAGAAAACATGTGTCAGTCAGTAACATATAGATTGGCACTGACGGGCAGTACAGGTAGCCCACTGAGATCGCGGTGGATTTGTTTTTAAGAAGAGATGCAGATCCAAGATGATAATTGTATATGCAAGAGGAAAATGATGATTTGTAAATTAGGCTCTTATTTAGCCAGCCAATGGCAGCTGGCACCAACTGGATCATGTGTCAGCTCTCCCTGAGGTCTGTACAGTTAGAGCACAAAAAGTTACACCAAGTGGAAGCAGAGAAGGATCTTGAAATAGTTATATCTCAGGCCATCTTTTCTGTATTAATAAGTTGAATTTGAATGTCAGAAAATAGAAACAAAATTGCATATTCACTTTCTAGTGTGACTCTCTGCTTTTCTGTGGGGCTCCTAATCATTTAATTATTGTTGAAGGTATTGCAAATATAATATACGGTACTTCACAGTTGAAACCAACTGTTTGCAAATTATTATTCTAAGGAACATTTATTCTTTCTTCAATAGCTTTAACTCTTAAACACACATGCACCTGTTTCTCATCTCTAGCAGAACAGTAATTCATTAGAGAATATACAACACCCCCCACACACATTTCCTCCTTTCATTTACAGATTTGTCTTTTCTATTCTATTTCATTATCAGTTGTTCTGTTTCTGAGCAGGTGTTGAGTATGTAGTGTCAGAGTGACAAGGATCGGTAAAACTTTAGGATCCAATACAGTTTTACACAAGATGGGTAGAACTTTTTGTTAATTAATTGAACAGTTGGCAAGTGGATAGTAAATTGAAAATTATTTATATTCATATAGAAACACAATGAAGATTCTGTGTGGTTCATAGAAATGGAATATGCATAGTGGTTTTTTACACTTTAGAATGGATATGCTTGACATCATATATGAAATGTTACTAATGAATACACATTTACACAAATGGATTATCACATCACAGACCACAAAAGGCAATATGCGTATGACTTTTCACGTGTATAATGATTAAAATAAATAAAGCTATGAAGTGTGAAAAATAAATAATGTTTTGCTCAAATATTAATAAATATGAGGCTTGTGTTTTTCCAAGCAACCTGAATTCGATGCCTTTATGAGACTAAGGCAATTTTCAAGACAAGATTTGGAGCAAAAAATAATTCAAGTGCTGTTTTTTGAGGGGAAACATAGATGGCATCCAAAACAAAAATAATCTTCTGTTTGTTTCTGCACTAGGGTGTTTTGTATTTTTTTTCCTAATTTTTTACTGTACCTTAGTTATTATATTAATGAAAGAATCAAGGTCTCATCCGGTGTCAAATATCTTTAAGTCCTCCTAGACATTTATCTGTACCTAGAATGTGATCCAGTCCTTGATTAGGGAGGAAAGTCTTTCATATAACTCAGGATTGGTATCAAAATCATCTTTACTTTCCTCCAGTCTTCAGTTGTTTGGATTCCATGCTGCTTACTAACAGGTATCTTTCCTTGCTTCAGTGCTGTAGTTTTCATATGGCTTTGGTGATTTATTTCAGTTACCTCTTTTCCAAATTACTTCAGCCAGTCTATTTTTATAATCTTTTAACTCCCATTGAGCTGTAACCTTATTTTTGGAAATATGCTGTCATCTTGCCTCAACATCATTTCTTCAAAAATAATTTTTAAGTTTACATTTGTCATAAAACAGACTGGGTTTTGTTTGGGGTGGGTTTTGGTGAGGGTATTTTTGGTGGGTGTGGGGTTTTTTTGTGTGTGTGTGTGTGTTTTGGTGTGGTTTGGTTTGGTTTTCTATTTTTGTTTGTTGGGGTTTTCGTTTTGGTTTTGGTTTTCAAAGTAATACAACCTTTAAAGTAAATTACATTAACACCATATAATGTGTTTCATGATAGTTTACAAAAGTGTTATTTAAAGATTACTTACAAACAGTTCTTTGCATTTACATCCGTATCATGTACTCATTGCATTAATAGATTTGTTATTTTTACCTCTACAATAAATTACAACAGTGCTGATATTTTGTCATGATAAGTGTTTCTATTATAAACTGAATGTGTTTTGTCTAGTGTCTAGCTTCAGCACTGAAAGAACATAAATTTTTTTTTAGCATTGGTTTCATTAACATTTTAATTAACTTTTTATGTCAACATTATTGTGAATTAATGAATTCTTACTAATTTCTTTAAAACAAATTTAATAAAATTATGAAACAATTTGGTCTATTCACATGTTTAAAAGATCAGGAAAATGGAAAAAGTGTGTGCTATGCATACATATAGATCAAAATATTCCAATGCTTAAATAATAAATATATATGTACAGTTATTTATTTTTTTTTAATATTCAATAAGCAATATATTACTATTAGCTTTTCTAGCTATATACTTGCTTAGTCTTCACCACCACATTGTCTAATCACACAATTTAGCTCTAATTTATTTCTAGCATATGGTTTCACCAGGGTAAAACAGGTTAATCTTATATTTTAATATTATAATTTACTGTTTTAATTCCCTCCTACTGAGTCTGTAATATACATGTACCATGATAGTGAGTTACTGGGTTTTTTTGGCTGTTGTTTTACCTGCTTCTTTACCTGTTTCTGACAGCAAGAGGAGAATTTTATAACATTTCAAATCTAAAAAATTGGTTTAGTTTTATTAGTAGTATTTTCTACCTTTTTTTGTCTAAATCTACTGTTAAGATTATCCATTTTCCCGCCATTTGATATTTGTCCGTATATCACATTTAGGACATCTGTTAGCAACTATTTTACATGAATTCTCCATATTTCTATTTTAGTAGAAAATTTTAGGCCAAGTGTCTACCACAGGCTATTACAAAATTTGTTTAAAACTCATTCATAATCCTGGTCAGTGTGCTCCTGGAAAAAAAAATGGAAAACCTGTGAACTTAATGGAAATAGAGGCACGAGAACATGCTTTTGCAGTTGTGTATTCTCACATGCACAACCAGTATTCTTTGCTTCTGTGGTTGCCCCATGTAAAAAGCTAGTAAGAAAGAGAATGAAGTGATACGGATACTATGAAAGAAACTAAAATACTGTGATTAAAATATGAGCTTTTGAATATCAAGATGTCTTATATCTGGAAAGCTTAAGAGGCTCTCTAGTTCATAGCTAATGTAGCAAATATGTTTTCTGAATCTCCAGACTAGCTGTGTCCTCTCACAAACAATTATGCAAATACCATGGGACACTAAGCAAGAATATTTGTATGCATGCTGGTATCTTGTTGGCAAGACTGGACTCTTAAAATGCATTTCTACACAGTATGTGATGAATTATTCTGTAGATTAATTATGTTGTTTATAGGTTGCTGTAGGCCACTTATGAAGTCATGAGCATGGTCATTCAAATACAGAACACTTATAAAGTCTGGCTTCAAAGAATGCACATAAACTTATTTCCACGCAACACTAACTTGAAATATTCAACCTGAATATTAATGTCTGTACCAGGTGTGGTGAAATAAGTTGTTTTTTCCTTATGAAAGCGATGAAACATGTGACTAATTGACGATTCTTGTTGACACTGATGTGCTTAAAACATTTATTTTGTTCATATAACAAAAGAGAGATGACAGCAATTTCTGGATCCAGGAAAATTATTAAAATAAACCATAGTAGTAATTTAAAGAAATCACACATATGGTGAAAATTGTAGGCTCCTGGGGAAGATGATGTTTTGAACTGATCATATCTCCTTCCTTTAGAAGACTTAGATTTTTATTATTATTATTATTGTTTTTAATTTTATATGCTATAAATACATGTGCTTCAGTTCTAAAATGCTAAATGCTATGTTTAGCTCAGAGTGATCCTTCGTGAATAATAACACCCTGACAAGAATGGAAGTGCTGGCAAACCCTTGGTTAAAATGTGGTGAAGATCATGGCCATTATACAGAGCTTTATTTAAAACAGGAGTCCCTCTGCTTATGACTGTGATACTGCTAAGATCAGTGATACGCTGGGGTATCTTGTGCCCAGGCAGGAGAGGAGTCTGTGAATATAAAAAAGGATATTCTTCTTGTAAGTGTAAGCAATTCAAAATATAATTTGAAACATGTTCATCAAAGGCTCTATTAGTAGGCTTGGATTTAGGCTTGATCTATAAATTAATTGTGAATGAAATTATAATGCAGATAACATGTTTTGTTGTCTGATGTGGAGTGCAGTGGCAATTTCAAACCTGGCTTTAATGAACCTTTTCAGCTCATTATTTCTAGCCACCTTTTGATTAGTTACATATTTTCTACAGCTCAAGGATAGAGATGGAGGCAAACAAACAGACCATCCAGAAAGCGCCTATGCTGCTCTCCCAGCAGGATCTCAATAATGGTATTTGAATTCAGTGATTGAAGCAGTGAAGTCTCCTAGCAAGGAACTCATAAGCACTTAGTGACTCGCTTTAAAAATCCATTTGTAATAAATTATTTCATGGCATTCCTTTAATTATTTATGATACCAAATGGTCATTCAACATTCTGACTCATGGCTTGATTCACTTAGATAAGCACAGCTATGCACTGCAAGGCTTTGAAAAGGGCTAGACATTTTTACTTTACTCGATCCTGCTTTGAAATTCAATACAACTGCAAGCAGAGGCCAATGCTGCTTAGTAGGTCTGAAATCTGAGCCATAACTTAACACTGTAACACTGAAAGTATGTTTTTATATATATATAAAAGTAGCTATACTGTGTTCAGAATTTGTAAATAAATGTATAAAGATTTTTTATAGTCTTTTAAGGTATTTTGTTTACTCATTCTTCTCAACTAGCTAGCATCATTAGAGTCTTCAAATATGACATTGACAATTGAGATGAGCATCTGGTAACATTTGATAATGGTCTATCACTGGAAATAAGGTAATATATTTCTCCATAATGGTTCACTGCCAACAGTGCTCGTTTATGAGTGAAAGAAGATGACCATTTATTTTCCCAGATGGGCAATGTTGCAGATTTGTGTTCTGTTCATTTTGGTGAAGATCTTAAATGGCTATTAAAGATATATCATTGCAAACTAAGTGCATTGCTTTCAAATACTCAGTCTGACAGTTCCTTGTTGTAATTATGTTTTAATGTCAAACACTTTGCAGATATATTAATGTAGCAATATATTTGAACGCGCAGAATCCAGCTCTCTCCTCCTTACTACAAAGACCTTTTCTGCATTCAAAGGATAAAACCATACATTTTCTGTTGTATGCTGGAGGAAATCTGTGAATTGTTTTAACAGTGTAAAAATCAGCTTAAAGCTGATATGCAATTAAAGCAGAGCCTTTGTTTCTGCTACCTCTGAAGCAGAAAATGCTCTAGGGCCTGGATTCGCCACCAGACTTGTCTAAGGGAATGTTGCAGAAGCATGCACATTTAGAAACTAACATGCTGCTTTTTGTTTCATTTTCATCAGTGGCAGTGTACTTCTGTGTGTGCAGCAGAAATGCACAACTGTTTGGGCAAACATTTGATGTTAGTCTAGATTAGGAGTTTGTGCTTCTAGACTTCTTGTGTAACTACCAGAGAAAACAGGCCCGCTGCTACACTGCAGGAGTAGCTGGATTAGCTCTCAGCCTCCTTGTGTTGCCCTAAGATTATGACATCTATAAGATTAAGGAGTTGAAGATCACTTCTGCTGTGCTTTTCCTATCTAAGATGCTGTGTGGAAGTCTGGGAACTTACTTTTGGGTAACTTACTTTGCTGAACTAAGTAATAGTGTATGCTATTCCTGTGTTGTTGTGGGTTTTTTTTCCGTAGAAAAGATCTTTTTTTCTTTTTTTAAGCATGTGTGAGTATATGTGGGTAGGGTGAAGGGTGAAGGACAGTAAGCTTGTTCATGATAAATGAGTTGCTGCAGCAAAAGGCATTGTATTGCTTACTATGTCTACTTGTCGTTAAGGAGAAATACAGTTGTAATAGCATTTCAGTTTCTGCATTACATGCATTTAAGTGACTGGCCACTAAGGACTCCTGCTTCCACTGATTCAAGACAGGAAAGTTGGCATATTATTCCCCAGTGCTCTAAACTCGATGCTGGCTTCTATTAAATGCTGCCAGACAGGCAGAACAATATTTGAAACAAGACTGTTTGAACTAAAATGTAATTGGACTCATTTAAAGTCTTATTACAATGAAATCTGACTTCCTCCTTGTAATTTGACTTGTAGAAACCTCTCAAAAAAACATTACCTTTTGCCACAGGCTGTACATTCAAATTCTGCACTAGGTAAGCATAATGAGAAAAGAAAGTTCTGACATGGCTGGAGATCATATCAGCACTGGCTTGATTAATTATTTCCACATGATCAATCAGCACCTTATTTAGATAACTGGAGGCACTCACTAGTTAATTTGTGAGAGTAGAACAATGAGGGCAAGCATTTAGATGGGCAGTCAATACTCCAATTAGTGTTAGCAAGTCAAATGCAGGTTTGAAAAGCTAGTAGAAGAAAAGGTACTGAAATAACACAGCACCTCCTCTGTTCTTAGATATATTCCATTCTAGGAATACACTGCAGTGACTCCACTGACCCTCCCCAAAAGTATTTACATAGTCTTTCTAGTCATCTACTTAATAGTATATATATTATATATATATACAAACTAGTTAAAATAAATACTGATCTTGCATTCATGTAACAACATTAAAATTTGCAGCTGTTTATCTACTCACTCCGTTTCTACCTTTAGTACAATGTGCTTTCACATGCAAGACAGAGACTAGGTCTAGGAGGTAAAATCTAAGAGTAAAAATGGTGCGCTTTAAAATGATAAAACTTTGCAGGACAGAAGTTATAGAAAGGATCAGTTACTGTTTGATGTACTGCCTGGTGCAGGGATTAATTTACCTGAAATATGTTATAGCCAAATCTGTAGACTAAATTCTGCATTCAGGATAAAAACCCTGGCCACAATGTCAGACACAGGGGGAAAAAACTGGCAGAGGTTTAGGACAAATGTCCAAACTTACACTGCTGTTGTTCCCCATAGCATCTAAGCACTAACTGTACATGAGAAAAAGAGAAATAATCATTTTATATAACATCATATTTTTCCACCTTCTGCTTGAGGAAAGAAAGAAGCCAAATTCACAATCTGACATTTCAACTAAACCAATTTTAGCAATATCAGACTGATTTTGATAAAATCTTCTGTGGGGGGAAAAAAGTAACAAAACTTTTTAAAATAAAAACTTTGAAGTTTTGAAATATTAAATATTAATTGCTAATCAATGTTAAATGTTAATTTATTATTGCTGCTATTTTTATTTCTTTTTCTGTATATTCTAATGTAATTTGAATGAACTCATTATGGCATAAAATTGTCAATGAAGCAACATTATTACATTTTTATTAGATATTAAGTAAAGCAAAATTTGAAAGGCAAATTTTGGTTTTGAGACTGATGGAAGTAAAAGGCAATCTTTTTGTACACATTTCTTAGATGACAACAGTATCATGACTATTCTTAGATACTGGTAAAATAGAGTAGCAACATATAACTTTCATATTGGATAATAACTATTACTTTACAATTTGATAGTTTCACAGTAACTATTACTTTCATATTTGATATCACTTTTTATCTTTAAAATTGCAATGTCTTCATAACATCAAGCACAAGTTAGTTTAGATTAGAATCATTTGCTAAATAATATTTTCAGCAAGCTGTTTGTAGGTGATCTAAGAGATGATCCTGTCTACAAATCCATAGTATTGTGTGACCTTATTGGTCAAAAGTTAGGTAGGTGATAGGTGGGAATTATTTAGAGGTTTTTATCAGAGCTGTAAGTATTCTAAATTGTAAATGCAACAAATGTGGCAGGGAAGAACTACTCAACTCATGTGGTTAGTAGTGGTTTACTGATTTTTGAATGATATGTAATTAATGGGCCAATTGGTGAACTATACATTTGGGATCAATATCAGAAATACAATGGATAAAGCATAATATTGGACACCTACAAAATGTGAGTGTATCCCTACACATTTTTAACTGCCCTCCAATAATCTCAGGAAGCTCTAACTGCACACATACCACCATATGTTTCTATGCTCACCCCGTCTCGTCTATCAGTGCAGATTCCCCTCTTGCTACGCACCTACTGTTGGGATTGCAGGTGTGCTGACTTTATGTGGACATGTACCCATGCTGCTCCTTACAATGTACTGCTGGCGCAAAAGGACTCACATAGGTACTCAGAAATGTAAGTTCCAACATGTAGTACCCTTGCAGTGCCATCCCTCTAGCTGGACTGAAGCTACCTATGCTGTCACATGGGTAGGAGACTCAGACCTAGGAGGTAGGTCAGGATGGTGATGGAATGACTTCTGGCTGTGTCATGTTGGAGTTGGACTGCTGCTTTGTTACCAATTTTCTGTTCCAAGGAGTGTGTCCCCATCACAAAATATCATTCTGCTTTATTCTTCTGGCCAAACTGACTCCTTTTCTCAAAAATCCCTTTGCAATTATCTGATTATTTTTAATCTGAGTGATAGTAATTTCATGCAAATATTTCCATTGAAAATTTCCTCTTTAGGGGCCTCTATTTTGGAGGTAACATAACCTCAGAATAGGAGAGTCCATTCACAAACAGTTAAAACCCACTTTCCTATCCATTGTTATAATCCATTGTTAACCTGGGTATGTTAACAAGAGGAGGATTTGACAACAAGAGGATTACTTGAAAACAACTAATCTAAAAAAAGTTAAGGATAAGAGCTTCCAAGAAAAGTAGAGGAATGTCAGATATGTGTTAATACCTGTATTTGGACACACCCCCTGATATTGAGTACCTTTGGTCTATTAGCATGGCCATACCTTTCTTGAGAATGAAGTATAAAAAGTAGAATTTGGTTTAAATTTCCTCTGAAAAAGCAGGATTTTATTTACAAGATAAAATATAGTTGAAGGACTATGGAGGGCCAGAATACGAAAACGTGATTGTATATCTTACTGCGTCTCGTCTGTACCCTCTCCAGACTGATTGTCTTCCAGCAACTCCTGCAGAAACTGTTGAAGTGCTAATGTATGCCTTTTACACATGGCTGCATGCCAAGCCATAGGATTTTGTTATAATTCTCCTTTCCTACACCTCTTACCACGTTAATTTGTCCTTGGAATGGACAGCATCATTAGGAGTGAAGATTTAATTATAGCCACTTAGAGACAACTTAAGAACTATTGTTTAATTTACTGCAATTTTAAAGTGGAAGCTAGATGGTAGCTTGGAACTTTAGCAGTTTTAAAATACTGACACGTCAGACACTTAGACAAAGGTTTGTGTAGCACAAATTCATTCTCAAGAAGACGTGAACAGAGTAAGGACTCTTAGAATAATTTTATTATTTTTTTTTTTAAAACCACCAGTAGATGTACCAAAGTATAATCTGACCAAATTTTTTCAAAAATTTGCATTTTTATAGCTGATCTACTGGTGTCTTAACTATTAATTTTGAGCGGAATTCATCTTACCCAGCTTTAGACACCTAGAGCATACATGTCTGCATCAGAGATGGTTCATGATTAACCTTAGCATTTAAGAGAAAGATGTCCACTTTAAAGCATAATGCATTTGACCTATTCTAGGTGGCTTCTTTAGGTAGAAAAGAATCATATGCTAAATAAACCTGTTTTTCATTCATTATAAAAGGTGCTTAGTGTGATTAGCTCAGATATGGATATTTAGTTTTGTTATATATAATGAATTCCATTCCAGCTGTCTTATAAACCATAAAGCATTTGCTTTAAAATACATGCCTATGAGGGTTTTGATAGATTTATTTTTTATGCCTGACAGTATCTAATTGAATCTTATTAACCTTAGTGTCTGTAATTCTGGGCTCTAAAATATGCATAATATGTCATTTTACTGAAAACATGGCAAACTCATGGTAACTCAGCCTATGCCAATTATCTGTCTGCATTGGATTATTTTGGAGTGGTTATTGTTAAAGATTTTTGTTGTCATTGTTGTCATTATAGTTGTTGTTTTTCTCTATGTAAGGAGATCCTGCTAGGCCGTAAGATACCTCATGGGATTTTGGTTACTTGTTCAGTAACTTGAATGAATTACAAGTTCTCCATTGCCCTTTAAGTATGAAAATCAGGGCAACTTATGTAACACAATGTACGTGTACCTTAATACAGAGTAAGTTTTCCAGACTGCTATTGGAAGAGTATGTGTTTCTCCATTTGAAATCAGTGAATAATCACATCTTTAGCAGTTTTAGGAACATTGTCATTGTAACCAAGTATTTTCCAACTCTAAAATATTCAGCATAGAGAAATAAATAAAAAAAAAAAAGTTAAATAAAATATCTATGGCTTGACAATGAAGAGCTGATTTTGAGTTGGTGTACTCTGTGCCTTCTTCGGGCAAGATGTGTCTGGTAAATGTGCTTCATTTTGTCATATTTCAGATTATTTTCTCATCAGTCATTTATTTCTGCATAGAAGAAACATATTTCTATTTAGAAGAAATGTATTTCTACAGCTGACCTTTCTTGGTTTCTCTAAGTGAAGGGTACTGGTTATTTTGGCACTGGTACAAGCTTTGTTTCCAGTTTCCCCTAGTAGCAGGCTGTCAGAGAAATAGCCTTCCCAGCCTTCGTCAAGGCTAAAAGCTTCTATGTAGGCATATCAGAGAGGAAAGTAGGTAATACCAGGTCCTGAGGACCTTCAAGGATGTTTTATAATGTGGATTACAGAGTTTTCCAATTTGTTTATTTGCTTCAGTGTATTTTATATAACGGGACTCTGCACTGTCTCTGGGTTACAAGGCTAGATTCACCCTAGAAATTAATAAAGTGGGGGGAATATGGACCTCTTTTCATTCTTCACCTCAGATCAGTGGTGATCCTAGGTCAGATCTGAAGGACAGGAAAGCACATTTCATAGTTTTACATAACACTGTGGAAGGACTAATATCAGAATTTCAGAAGAAAGAGAATTTCATGCTATGAATGTGTGCTAACTCTGTAGCTGGGGAGATGAGTGTAAACGAGGAGCAAAATTTCCTTATCCTTTTTCAGTCTTTTGTTGCTGCCCCTGCCCTGTTTTGCATAATGGTGGCTAATTAGAATATTATATACTTGTTATATACAATTACTAAATATATGTTAATATATAGTTAGTAATTAGAATATTATATAGTTTAATAAAGTTGCTGTTTCCTTCATAAAAAATATATTTTTTAGTTTTCAGTGAGCTACTCTTGATATTTGGCTGCTGATAGTGCTCAGAGGATCTTTGCAAATATTCTTTAATGAAACCTACAGAAAGTAATAACTTGGTACCTAATGTTGTGATGAAAATTAAAATAGTCCCTAACCATACCACTTTTTGACTTTTAAAATATTTTATTATTAACAAGCAATCTTAATTTTGGGCCCCTTTGTATGGAAGTACTTGATAACCATCTTTCAACAACAACAGTATTAACTATGGAAATATATTTTATTCTAAGGGACACTGAAGAAAAACAATTTCCGTTAAAATTGAATGTATCTTTTTTTCTCTTGCATATACATTTCCGCAGATCTCACAATTTCTTTCAATTTGCTTTCAATTATTTTTAGCTTTGACTTAGTATTAACTGGTGCATACTATCAGTTTTAATGCATTTCAATACATCTTCGCTTTGAGAACTTCAGTTCATAACTTCGTGTATATAATTGAAATTAATTTCAATCTCATCCTTAGCAGAAATGATATTTAATGGGCTTCTACAATCTGTCCAAGTCTGTTTACACTAGAAAATTTTTTTTTCCATTTGATGTAGAAATAGACTAAATGAATTCAGTAAGTTTTAAAGAAATTTATAAAGCTGGGATTTTAAGATAAAACAGTAGACTATTTCTACTATTTTTAACAAGATTTCTGAAGCATGCAAACACACAATCCAGTATTTTTGAACTCTGTGATATTCCTCAGACAATTAAACCATTTTATTTTTCTGCCAAAATTTACCATTCCTGCAGAGTCTGCAAGTCTTTTAAAGTTTCTTTTTTCTTTTTCCTTTCCTTTCCTTTTTTTTTTTCCCCAGGAAAAAAAAAAAAAAATCCAACTGAAATTTAACTAATTCAGGATGTAATAATTTTATTTCTTGAAAGCAAGACTTGAAGTCAGTAAAATTGAGCATGATTGTGTCTTTACAATTCTTTTTCATTTTTCTTCTGCTTTGCCCTGGACTGTTTTTAGATAAAAGTTATGTTTATAACCAAATTAATTGCCATTGGTTCTCTGTTGCCAGGTAATCTTTCAGTGATGCCAGAAACCTGAGCACGTAGATGATCAAATCTCTCTAATTTAGAATCTGTGTCATAAAAAGTTTTAGTACATGCTATAATACTTGAAGGTAGTATTTAGTTGCTGACAAGGTCTTTTTGTCATCTATAAAAACTTAAAAATTACAGCTGAGCAGTCATCGTCTCTTTACAAGAGAAACTTTTAATAGATAGAAAATTTTAAGAGCAAGTTACTAAGAAAACTGGGATCCTACCTCAGCAACCCTGTGTATTCTCATCTGACAAAGTGAAACATCTCCTCTTATTCTTAAACTTATTTGGTAGCTGAGAATAATTGGTTTACTACTTTCATTATATAACCCTGAAGAGTGCATGATGACTTGCAGGTAGTCATGTTTGCTGTATTATTTTGAGAGTTGACCAATTATGTAAAGTCAAATTTTCATTTTCTTTTCCCATTCATTTATAAAGAGAGTGGTATCTCCTGAAAGTGACAGCACTATATGTTGCAGATAATAGTACATTGGATCACTGAGTGAAGTACATACATGCATTTTCAAATACTCTTAATTTTCAACAAGGGATGGTTTTTCCACGCCTAGGATCTCAAGATGTAAGTGTTGCAGGTGATGTCACACCATGTATGCAGTTCACATGATACACAGTTCGTCTGCGTGCATTTTAATGATATTAGATTTACTGAGCAAATGGCGTGGAGTTACATCTGCACATATTTGGCGGAGAGTATGTATGAATAGAAAGAGGAACATTTTCACCATGAAGACAGTCAAGTACAGGGATAGTCTGCCTGGGGGTCTCTGGATGGTCTTCATCCCTAGAGATTGTCATGACTGGATAAAGCCCAGAACAATCTTCACTAATCTTACAGCTGATGCTGCTTTGAGCTCAAGGGTGGCCTAGAGACCTCCTGAGATCTCTCCCAACTTGAATTCGTTAACTGCTTGATTCTTCTGTGCAGTGGATGTGCTATGCCCAGGTCCTGCTTTCTACTATGACTTAAATGTCTAGAGCAGATCTGGTTTGTAACACGCAAACCAAATTTTATCTGCTAGTATTAAAATATCTGATCAAAAGGAGGTATTTGCTAGCTCAAGTACTTTGTCAGGGGGGAACATCCAGGAGTGCCTCTGTAGCTCTGGAAGTTACTGTGTTCATCCTCATGACCTCATTTCACTGCTTACTAGCTAGCAGCTGCAGATTTGAGGGCGAAGCCTCAGGTAATATAATCACTTTGATTGAACATGTGCTGTCCCATTTATTTTCTGGAAGTTAAAAGAGGTCAAAACAGAATTTCTGCACATCGTATAGCACACCTACAATAGAACAAGTTGTCCAAGGACTTGATGATTTTCTTTACTCTGTAAATAGAAAGCAAGCAAACTTTAAAATTATTTACATAAAATAAACAATATTTTTCTAAGAGTGGAAGTAAATAACCATTTTATATTAAAGTGGGGTTAGATTGAGTATGTTCTGTTTGTTTTGTTTCGGGGAAAGTATAGAAGAAGAATGTTTGGGTTTGGACCCATTTGTCTGGGGTTAAGAAAGCAAATTTTTTATTTTTATTTTTATTTTTATTTTTATTTTTATTTTTATTTTTATTTTTAT
>WTSP01019046.1:47402-65898 GCA_025331215.1 Actenoides lindsayi | reverse complement strand
TTTATTTTTATTTTTATTTTTATTTTTATTTTTATTTTTATTTTTATTTTTATTTTTATTTTTATTTTTATTTTTATTATGAAGTCTTCTGATTATAATGCCATTCCACGAGAAATTAGGATTTTTTTAGTTTTGGGGGTTTGGGTTGGTTTTTTTTGTTAGGTTTTTTTATTTCTGTGGTTTTCCATTTTATAAAGGGCCTTGTGAAGGTATTTTACAGTGTTGAGTGTGTTATTTTTATCAAATTCTTGTTCTTGATTTTTCATCAAGTTGAAAGTTTCTTTAAAAGAAAAAAAGTCTTCACAGTTGGATTATATTCTAGTAATGCTTTTTATTTGGTGTATAAATTCTCTCATAAACAGAAGTCTAAGAGGTTTTTTTAATCATCTGATAAAATTTGTAGTTAATTTATTTTACTTTGTACATGTCTAAGAAGCCTGAAGACTAGTCTGTAAACACAGACATGTTGGTGTATTTGTGGTTTGGTAATACTATTGTCAGTGTGTCACTTTATACCTTAAAGTACTTGCTTCTGAAGCTAGAGGGTTGTTGCTTAGGTTTTTTTTTGTTTCTAAAAACATACAGTTTAGCATATCTTGATTTAAATGTGTATTTCTAAATTGAAGTTGATTATCTTCATCATATAATCAATATAATCAATAATAAATTAGTTAATATTTTAAACAGTAAGTAATAATAAGTAAGTGTATGGATAGAAGGAGTAACATTTTCACCATGAAGACAGTCAAGTGCAGGGATAGTCTTTGATTTGACTTTATTTATAAATAAGTAAATAAACTTGGAAAGATTTATTTTGTGCATTTTACATTACTAGAGATTTCAAATGCCTTTTCCTGATTCTGTTATTTAAAGAGCTATTGCTTCATAAGAAGTGAAACCTGTTCAATGCTTCCCTAAGTCATCTGTCTTTTATATTACAGCTTTATACTGTCATTCATAAACATGTCATTTCAATACATACCACATAACTTGACCATCAATAGCAAATCTCTAGTGACAACGTAGGCTATATTTATACTAAATAAAACAGCTCTAAGGAATGTTTCCAGCCACTGGAACCAAATTGCATACGTTGTTATATTGATGCATTTGTCCCTTGCATGATTTTGGCCCAGGCCAAATAAGACTCTTCCAAGCAGCTGGGCACTGTTCAGTACTCAGAGCAGACCAGAAGACCTTTCCCAGTAGGAAGTTCAGATGTGCCTTATCCTGACCTGATTGTTTTGGAGAGAAAAAAAATTAAAAGCAGCAGCACAAGCTTTTCCATACTGGTAATCTCAGTGCCAGAGAACAGGCCCAGGATGTTTAAGTCATAGCCTTAGAGGTTTGTTCTGCTGTCTTTTCTCTATCAAAAATGTCCTAGTGGAGATATTTTAATCCTTTTTTTTTTTGTTTCTTTGTAATATGTTTTGTTCATTATTTTAGAGGTATTTGGGGGCTTTGTCATTTATTTTCACTCTTTTGAGCTATTTGTACCTAACAGGGTCAGATAGATGGATCTATTGATACGTTATTGACAAAATATTCTGCAGGAAGGTCTTTATCAAAACTGGTATTTTGCACAGCACAGGCATATTTTGTGCTTTTCTCCAGTCTCTTCTGGATCAAGTCTTTTCTAAATATAAAGCGCTCAATCATTGTATGTTCCATCTTGAGCTTTGTCGACCATTTTGTTCTAGGAAAATTTCTGTCTAGGTATATCACATGAAAAGGGTTTGAATCAGTCATCACTATGTAAATTTACATCCTTAATTGAGTAGAAGGAGACCGGCACGTGAAAGAAATATTGATGTATATTCATAGTGTAACCACATGGTAAACTATGTCAGTAAAGCACATGCACATCAGGAATTTATGTTTTAATACCACACTATAAAGTGGGTGAACACCAGAGAACTTGCTTTGTCCTTAATGTGTGAGTTCTGATTGCATTTACTCTTTATTTATTTGAATATATTTAGATTAATTGCAGCAGAGCATGGATACTTGAGTAGTAGCAAAATTATGCAAAGGAAAACCAGAGGTTACCCACTGATCAGATCTTAAAGCTGTGTATAGTTATAGTCTTCTTTGGTGCCAGAAATAAGAGAAAAGAAGCATAGGATACTTACATCTGAAGTGTATAAGCTAACAACTGTTACATGAATCAGACAGATTATCCCTTTACTGAAGGATCTCAAAAGCCTTTATAAATTATTATTATATTGCCAAAGTGTTGAATGACAACAATTCCAATATTTCATGTTTAAATACATTTTCATTTAAACACAGTTTTGTTCTCTACTTTCTCCTTGGGGCTTTTCAGGAAAGTTATTTCCATAGTCATTCTTATACAGAGGAGTTAAAAATGTAACCCAGAAACACATTTTGAATGAGTATTTCTATCTCTGTGCAATTCAGCTTTCTTGGGAAGTATATTTTTAATATCTAACCACTTCTTATACAGAGAGAAAGAATAACATCATTTACAGTTTTGTTCCCAGGAAGGTCCATTTTCAGTCTCCCTGCAGCAGCAATTACTCATAGAACTATTAATATTGCTTTGAAACAACTTCTGAAACACAGTGTCTGGAGAAAGAAGGTTTCATATGATTTAACTCTTCTGAAAAACTGTGAGGTTCTGTTGCCACCAATTACTTTATTTCTTGCTATAAGACTGCCATAAGTTAGTCCTGCGTAAGACTGGAAGAATGTAATATTGGATTAATACAGACTATCTTTCAGATATTTTTTCCTAGTTTTTGAGAGTCATAACCAATTGCTTGCAAAGAATTATTAATAAATCCCTAATAATCTCCTAATTCCATGCATTTGCTTTAGGACAACACTAACTACAGGTTCTATACACTGGTTTCTAAATTTTATTCTGAAATGTGATTTATTTGAGGTTTTCTCTGTCACCCCATTGCATCTTTCCAGTGCAAAGTAACCCCTATTTCTCAGATCTCTGAGGGCTGTACCATTTTTTCACTAAGTGATTGCTTTTATTAGCTGCTGTTTAAGTAGTATATGGTCTGTGGTGGTCTGTGATAACTGTTTACATACTCATTACACTGTACCTGTTGACACGTGTAAGAGAGAAACATAAAAAGTGAACATGTTCATATAATTTTACAAACTTAATCTACAGTCCTTCAGAAGCCTAGTCATGGTTACTGTTTATTTCAGACACCTGCAGCCTTAGGTATACTCTTGGAGATGTTTTTTGTTGTGTTTTTTTTTTTTTCTTTCCATATGATATGCATACTGTTGTCTTTTTTTTTTTTTTTTTCTTATTTGACTTTTTAAATTCAGTTCAGTAGAAAAATGTATACTACGCAGTGGAGAACATATGTGGTTATTTGTGATATTTTGAAGAATGACTTCGATGAGTATTCAAAAGACATCACTGGAAATAGAAGTGCTCAGAGTTCTTGTTATAATGAGCGTTCAGACACTTGTGGCTTCTGCCCAAAATTGGTGTCTAATCTGAGACCGGGTAAAATGTTTGAATGTGATGAACAAGGGCATGGTGAGGAAGGTTCATCATGCCAAAGCAAACAACGTATGATGGATGTTACTTGCAGTGACTGGGACTTAATTGGAATTGCTTATATACAACAGTGAAAAGCAAAATAAAAGAACGTACCCAGAATAGCCAGCAGCAATAGCTGATTCAGAAAGGTGTTAGGAGAACAATTCATTGGAGAATTCTTCAAAATATCTCTTACTAAATCCAGTGCTATACTCTCACCTATCTTGTATAACAATAGATGTTACAATGTATATATCATTGCAGGCAATCGTATATTGTTTGAATTTGCCAGTAATATCTCACACATAGATTTTTGCCTCATTTTTCTTTTTAAAGTTGTGCAAAAAATTCTGACAGGTTTCAGGGAGGTTTTATTATCATTTAATAGTGTTTTAATTTTAAATTCTTGTCTGTCAGCAAGTGTTGAGAAGTAATTTTACAAATACCCAAAAGCCTAAGCAGTGGAAATCAGTGTATCCAACATTCTGTAAAAAATGCCTGCTGGACTCAAATGTATGGATTATTTCTTGCTAGATGTTGACAAGTTGTAAATGCTTTGTACAACTTCAGTGATGTTCTCCAGCAGGGGAAAATTGAAGTTCCTTTCCATTCTTTTCAAATTGTGTGTTAAGAGAATAAGATAAGATCTTTACCTTGAAGAGAAATTCCAATGCTAAGCAGAATAACTACTGGAAGACAGCTTCTTCATTAGGCCACATATTTTTAGTGTTCTGTGTAAAATGCTATTCATTGCCAGAGGAGATTTTGGAAGGAGAAATGGGAAAGAAAACAGGAGGATGCAAATAATTAGGAGATGCAGATTGGAAAGCTGTAGAGTTAGAAATACATGTGAGGATGAATGCATTACAGTATTTTAGATGGATTATATCAGTGTTAAGTTTTTTGAGGAGAACATCATAATGCAGTGAAATATGTGAGTATGGTTGGTACTTCCCTAGGAATTTTTAGGAGTGAAAGCATTTGGTGATGGACAAAAAGTTTCTGTCCTTTCTCTGTTAGTCTTACAAGATCTTACTATTTTAAGATGGATTCCTTGTCCAAGCTACTGTTCAGTTTGTCTATAAACTTGTCAATTTGTGTGCTTCATTCACTTTTGTGTTTGAGCACACATGTCTATGAGTAGGTAGGACAATAGTCAAGGTTCTCCTTTCTACCAGAAAGCTGAGCACAGAGCATATTCCAGACTTTTGCTGACAAATATTTGCCAATAATATATTGCAGAGAGGTATTTACCTCATTTGATAGCCAAGAATTTGTTATTCAGAATGCTCATTAGACTGAAAGCTAACAATTAACTGGATTCAAAACTAAACTAATTAAGACTACTTTAATCTATGTGATGTTTTAGGCCATGTCTCTATTGTGTGTAGGAAGAATTTTAAAAGGCCTGTAAAACCTTGGTTTGTATTATGAAATTATTTTTTTTACCCCTGGAAGACAACAAATGGGTGTTCATGATCCTTTCATTATGAGGAAAAGATGATGTGACAAGCAGTAAAACACAATGGAGGTAACTTGAGAATGCTGACAATAAGTATCTCTAGTTCCAAAGGAAGTCTTTGAGCAAGCTGGAAGTACCACAAACCTTTCTTTAAATACTGATGTTCATCTCTCATGTATTTCATAATAAGGATTTTTTTTTATATTTGAAATTAGGAAGAGCAATTTTTGATAAATACTCCAAATGAACTCTTCTGGATTAGTTGATTTTCTTATCCTGTTTCTGCTTTAACAAAATTCTTCTGTGAAAATAGGAAAATGTCTAATCTCAGGCCTTTGCACTTTCATCCACAGAATCATAGCAAATCAGTATGAACCAGTTGACTTACTTCAGTGTTCTGCCCTAATTGAGTAAAGTTCTGTTTCTGATTTTTACGATACATTACTTCAAGTGAGATAATATTTGTAACTGTAAGATTTAAAATTTGGGCAACATAGCAAGAAAAAAATAAATAAATCAGAGTTTTAAACCTATCCATTTCTAAGGATGCTATGAGCCATGTATAGTATTCTAATGAAAAATGTCTGCTTCCTTACAAAAATGTTTACAGAAAGTTAAGTTTTGAAGTAGTAATTCTTGCAAGACAATACCAAGAAAGGTCATTCTCATTTAATCAGCAAATAAGGTGCTGAAGAACTAACATTTTTAGAAAAGGAAAATTAAGTTTGTGGTTAGCCTATCTTCAGCAAAGCTTCTTAGTGGATTAGTGGTTGTCTTCAGATAGGATTGTCTATATAATTAGGCTTAGATTCATCCTATTACCTGATACCTTTTCAGGTGCCTCACTGGAAGTTTATTAACTGCTAGCTCACTGTTTTGTAAGAGAAGGTAGTACTTGCAGAGAGTGATTGAGATTTAAGGTTTCCAGAACTACCTAAAGATGTGCTCACCTTTGACTGTATTTGCTCACTTTTGACTGTATTTGCTCTTACATGCATCACTTGCCTGAAATGCTGGTGTTATAAGTCTAGTCACCAGATCCTGGACAGGGGAACAATATACATTTTTACAGTAATAATATACATTTCTGCAAGTAAACTAGAATTTCTAAGCTATTTTGATACTGAAAAGCATTTCTAGACAGAACAGGTTTTGCTAAAATGTTTTTATCTGCCTTCCTACAAAAATATACCATGTTTCTTACTGAGCCCTATTTCTAGTTTAGCTATGATCTGGTCTAAATTAATCAACTGAATGTCTACAATGGAAAATTTTCAAAAACAGATCTTCTAAGGTCCTTGAACTATAACGCTGTGAAGTTCATCTCATTTAACTCTGACCATGTAAATGTTCATTACCTAAGTTTAATCTAACTGGGATCCCTGTGTCGTCAAAAGAAAGAAATAGCCGTCTTCAGGGGAAATTGGTGCTGCTTATCTTTGAAAATCATTTTGGAAAGTAAGGAACTGTCATTTGAAGGTAACAGTTGCTCTGCAGTGGCTATCCACTACCTGATGGCACTGTTAACACACATAAGGTGAGATGGATCCCATTGATATCTAAAATTCTTTTCTAATGTATTCTTCTGCTGTTAATAATTTCCACTTGTATTAATCCACACAGAGCAGCTTGTGCCCAGAATGTTCAGGCAGTTGAATGCTTCATACAATATTCTTTCCAAACATCAGTTTTCCACATTTATATTTATTTTTATTTGGAGCTTGTAAACAGGCTTTCTAACATTTGACTGGGTCATCTTTTCCATATTTTTCAAAAATACATTCTAGAAAGTGTACACACAATTTATCTTCTCAATTGTTCAGTTCACTCCACTTAGCAAAGCCGTTGCTGTGTGAAAGTCCCATTTTAAACCAACGTTATTCTTGTTTCAGTTTTTACTTTTACCATTACAAATAATGTCTCTGGTTTTTTGTGTGTTTTTGTTAAGTATTTTCTTCTTGCTGTCTTTGCTTTTAGTTTCCAATATCTACATGTGTATATAGACTTACTGATTTAATTTGTTTTAGTCATTTAGTAAGAGCTTTCACGACTATTTTTCCTATAATTTTAAAGTTATAGTTACCTTTGTCTTATTTTTATAATTTCTTTTTTTCGTAAGAAAAATCGTTCAGTCTTTGCAGCTAACCTCGGATTCTGTTGGTATATATTCAATTTCCTCCTCCACATAGATTTCCAGTGCTACTTTGGGCAAATCATTTGTGTCTTGGCAGTTCATTTCCTTCTACTGAGAGGATAAATCCATTAACCTTTTGGAGATCTCATGCACAGCCATAGAATGAGCCAGGGATAGTCTCAGGGTTTTCTTCTGTTCTCAATATCAGGCCCCCCAAATAAGTACTGGTCATGACTGGCAAGTCATGTCTTGCTAACATTTATTTACTGCCTTTGCTGTTCTCAATGCCACTGAACATTATTTTCAGAATCTCCACTGCCTTTGTGTTGTTTAAAGCTGGCAACGTTTTTTGGATCCCTGACTGATGAGAGGCTGCAAAACTTTAGCGGCATTTTTCAAGGAGGTAGGCAATAGTCTTGCCAGGTTTATTCTGTCCTGAGAACCATTAGGAAACCATGGTTTCAACATGAAAACAGAAGTAGAAGAAACATTTTATTCCTGCTTATGCCAACTGATTAGTAAAGTTAGACAGGAATCTAGAAATGTCAAAATTGTTAGGAGTATGTGCTTTCACACAAGCACAGGGGAAGTGTCTTCCTAACCCTGACTATTTGATGAATGTCGTTATTTAAGGCAAAATTTTTACACCTGAATATATCATAAATTCTGCTTAAGCAGATGCTTTTTTTTCTGTTCTGTTTTTTTGACATCGACATACAGATACCATTTCAATGCTATTCTCTCATTTCAAGAGTTCTCTCAATTTAATGACACTAAGGTGCATGGCAAAGGCCCCCTTTCAGGGAAGCACCTCTATTCCATATAGAGCTTTAATTACATGATTACATTTTTAAGCTTGTGTTTAAGTTTCACACAATTCAATGGTTCTTAAAGCACATGCTTGAAGGTGAGCATGTGCTAAAGTGCTTCTCTAAATGGAGATAGATTTAAATGCATGCTTAAGTGCTTTTTTGACTCAGAGACCAAGTTATATTCAGAGCTAAACTCAGGTAGCTCTAGTGAGATTAATACAGCATACACAGCTTTTAATTTTAATTTTTTTATATATACTTTAACCACTGTTTCCTCTAGTGTTTCCCATTTGCTACTTTGATATTATTTGTAATCTTTTTTTTTTTTTTAAGTTAATCACACTTTGCTGAAATTACATATCTCAGCATGTCATCTCACTCTGATTTCTCATAACACTGTCATGTAAAGCCGTCTTTCATTCCTACCCCACACAGTGTAGGCAAGATGTACTAATGGAAACCACTCTGGAGTTTCATATCTTATTACAAAATAAATCAGTCAGGTAACTGTTATCTACATCCATTAAAGTATTTTTGGATATAGAAATAGGTAGGGTGAGGAATGAAGATGGTGAAAAAAAAAGGAAGTTCTTTGGTAGTATTCTTTAGTTGAAACTTGTGTTGGATGTTTTAAAGAAAAGGAAAACAGGGAAGAAGGTTTGAAGTGTCTAGAAGTGAATAAATTCTCATTTATTATAGATGAAACATGGATTAACCACTGGTGTCTGGGGGAATACTCCTATAAGATCTGCACAGCTAAGACTAGCATTAGAGTCAAAGCATTTTGGAATGCTATGTGTATTAGACTTATTAAAAGTACTTCGTCACATTGCCTCCTTCTGTCCAAACCCAGTATACTTAGCTCTGCTCCCACCAATCCAAGTAATTCAAAAACCAGGCACTCTTCTAATGTTACCATCTTTAAAATCTGGTTGCTGGCCAGTATTTTATATATTCCTGACAGGAATTCTTTGTATATATGCTGAGTCTATAGAACTGCACAGTAAAAATCATGTTGGAAAAAGCTTTTGGGGTAGAAATTGTTTTTTGTGCTATAAGTGAAGCTACTCATCTGTTTAGAAAGTTCCTTGGAAAACTCAAAGCTCAGTACTTCACATGAGACTTTTCACTCATATTCAATGCCTCTGGCTTACAAGCAAGTGTTATATGGTTGCAATTAAAAGGATGTCACAAAAACTTCAGTGTAAGTAGGGTAACATATGCTCTTAAGGGGTTTGTTGCAGTTTCCAGTGCTTTGAGACTTGCTGGGGTTGGGAGTCACATCTTTCACAGCTAGTCAGCTTTCCTGCTTTAGAGATGCCAGCTGACAGGGTGCTAGTTAAAACATCTTCCGGAAATGTTGACAAGTATCTGAAGGGAGAAAGCCAACTACTCCAAATAAACAGACGACTGAGGAATAGGATTGGTAAATTTTGCTCCAGAGGTGGTCCATCTGTCAATCAAACAGACTATGGGTGGCATTTGAGAAATGTTTCTTGTTGAAGGATAGGGGTGGGAAGAGTTTTCAGTAATTCTGCCTTCTGCTGTGGGAATGGCCACAGGCTTGCCAAACATGACCCAGAAACAGGGATGGACAGTGAGTATTTAAAACAAATCCAAGCAACCAAACAGCACTGATAGCAGAGAGATGAGCAAAATATAAGGAGATACGTGACTTTCCTGCTTATCACAGACAGCTAGAGCTGTATAAATTTGGTCATGTTGCAAGAACAAACTGAATTGGTGAGGGAGGTTTATCCTGCATGCCTACACTCTAAAATGTGTAGCTGCAAAATTAGTTGGATGTGTTTACAAAGAAATGCTTTGCAGAGCTATTTTCTCATTATGAATTTCTAAGAACAGGGGCAGGCTTTTGACTCAAGTTCTCAGTTCACTTTGGCACATGTACAATCAAATTTTCCTAGATTTCAGCATAATCTTTACATCTACTATGCAAAGAGAGCAGAGAAATCAATATGAAAATTACCCGTTCAAAGGCTATAACAACATATTGCCATTTGGTCTTCCTTCATGCAAATTTTATTCCTGACAGAGAATTTATTTTTTTTTCTTTCCCTCCTTTCATTTTAATCCTTTATTTGGCAGTTGTGCTTTCCTTCCCATACGGCTCACGTATCAGTGTACACTAGTAATTCAGCTCCAGCTGTCAAGAAATGTAGCAATTTAATGCACTGGGCAGAAAGTAGCTGTTCTTAATTATTCTTCCATATAACCCAAATATATTCTTTCTGTTATGAACATTAGGATAAAAAAATTCTGCTGCAGATAAGATACTATTTCAGTCTGTTGTATGACTGAACTCATCATTACTTCCATAAAAGCTTTAAACATATTCCCTTTACCATCTGTGTTAACGCTCTTACAAGGAGGGATATGCTAAGATCCCAGCTGATTTTCATATCAACTAATATTTTAGCTTTGCTGCAAAAAAACTTATTTGGTTACTTGGCAGTGATGAAGATCATTTACTAGGTTAGTTTTATGACAATAGTTTCTCCAGAATTTTCAGTAAAATCAAACTAAATTAAAAAGCCTTAGCAATCTTAGCAATTTATAGCAATGAGGAAGACTTTTTTTTTTTTTTTTTTTTTTTTTTTTTTTTTCCTGCAGACAATGATCTTTTTCCCCAGTGAATTCTGCTTTTATACAGGTGGAAATCTATTTAGAATGGCAAAGTTTAGTAATGCATCTGCTTTGGTGTCTGTTGCAAAGGTGACAGGGGTCATAACATTGAAAGTTTTAAATATGTAAATAGTATTAAGGATATTTACAAATTCTGGGTGATGTGCTTTTTCTGAAAACTGAAAATTTTACAATTTTATTTTATTCTGTGAATTGTTGTTAGTGGTTTGATTGCACTTTGCCTAAACCATAATCATTCTTTGTGACTTTAAGATTTCCTTCCAATATCATATACTGCTATAGCTATGCTAACCTGATTTAAAAAGATAAAATTAAAAAAAAACAACAGAAAAGCAAAAAATATGCCCCCTCCCTCAGCCTTGCGATTCAGATGTCAGAACATATATCTGAGGCAGAGTTCAGAAAATTCAGAAACTTAACAAATGGACGTGGGTTTTTAGAAACAATATTGATATTTGTTAGCAAAAGTACTTGTATCTTAATGGGGTTATTTTGTGATTTTTTTAAAAAAGGGAAGAGCAGAGTAATTTTGAATAGTTCAAGAACAGTGTTAATATTCTGCTTGTGATTGCCTTAATCAGAAGAGGGATCTCCCCTCTTACATGACTTACAGTGTTTTGTATGCAGGGTATGTAGAGATTATAAGCACATGTTTGGGGCAGAAGAGATCTGGGCCTGATGTTTGTAAAGTGTGAGATTATGGGAAAAGACCTGATTTGATTCAGGACAGTATTATGTTCAGCTCTAGATCTCCCAACACAAGAAGGACGTGGATCTGTTGGAGTGGATCCAGAGGAGGACTATGAAGATGATCAGTGATCAGCAGTCTGGAGCACCTCTCCTATGAGGACAGGCTGTGAGAGTTGGGCTTGTTCAGCCTGGAGGAGAGAAGTCTCCAGGAAGAACTTCTTGTGGCCTACCAGTGTATGAAGGGGGCCTACAAGAATGCTGGGGAGGGACATTTTACAAAGGCCTGTAGTGACAGGATGAGGGATAATGACTTGAAACTGAAAGAGAGTAGATTTATATTGGAAATAAGGAAATTCTTCACTCCGAGCATGGCAAGACACTGGAACAGGTTTTCTAGGGAAGTTGTGGATGCTCCATCACTGGATGTGTTCAAATCCAGGTTGGATGGGGCCCTGAGCAACCTGTTCTAGTGGAAGGTGTCCCTGCTATGGCAGGGAGGTTGGAACTAGATGATCTTTAAGGTTCTTTCCAACCCAAACCATTCTATGATTGTATGATTAAGCCTGTAGTAATCTACTTTCTCTCTCAACAAAATCCAGCACTACATTGCTACATTTGTATACCTTTAAATGCATTCAGTAAAAAAGGAATGAGGGTAACCAGCCCAAAGTGTATTTTGTGTTTACAACATAGTCTTACAGAACTATGTGTTAATTTGTGTTTTCCACTAGTTGCTCACTTCAAAATAAGCTTTGTTTCTAAAGTCTTCTTGTGATACTTGTGTACTTTCCTGTCAACAGTATCACTGGTCATAGATGACAGAGGTTTTTATTTTTAAGAAAAATGTCATATTGGCAGTACTAGAAAATACAGTAAAAAAAAAAAAAAAAAAGGCATATTGCTTTTACTTCAAATACATAGAACTTTATTATTTCTCTTGATAAGGTATCCTGATTAATCATGTCAGACTGAATACTTGCTCAGATGTAGTGTGAAAATTTCAATGCTACCACACAGGACCTTGAGCTTAGAAGTGCCTTATGGTTTCTGTTCTGTTGCTCTGTCAAGGTCCTTAAGAATTTGTTTTGTTTTCTGAATGTATGAAGAAAATAAAATATCAGTGATTTCTTTGATGGATATATCTGCATTAGTATTTTGGTTTAGATCAGTTTCACTGTTTTAAAGCAAATTCTCTGTTTTTTCCTGTGTTTTTTTTCTGCAATGTTTTGAGCTACAGAGCAATTTTGGTGCACTAATTCTATTTTAAGGTAGATTTCTTTCAGAGATAGCTAAACTTTGGCAGGTATGCACCAAATGTTTCTTATCCCTATTGGTATAAGGGATGTGAATAAATACTGGACCTCTGGGGGGCTTCAAGCACATGTGGTAGGGATGTTCAGTCCAGGGGGCCAGATATAATATAATTCAAAACAGCAATCCTCCCCCACCCAACAACTTTTGTAAGGGCTTTAGTACTAACTGGTGTGATTTACTAAACCACCACTGTTGCTCCAAACTACTTGCTATTGTGGCCATGGCCAGAGCAACAGACAGGACTATGGAAACTGAAAAAGAGATACCCCATCCATTATGACAAAATAAGCCTAGCTATGAAAGGATTGAAACTTACAGTTTATTTCCATAAACATTCATCTTAAAAAGCATTAAAACATCCACTCCAAATTTACAAATTTCTTCAAGAAGTATAAGTTTTCTAGGGGAGGAAGCAAAATTCTAATTATTAATTCCAATGTTTTTAATCCATTCTGAGCACTGAGGTGTGTTTTGTAACACAACCTCAAAGTGTGTGTAAGTACTGTTTTAAAGTTCTAAGTTAATATCTTCTCAAATCTGGGTTTTTTTAATAACTAAAATGAAAAGCACTTGTTCTGTTATGGGAAAAATCATCTTTACAAGCCTTATTCATCTATTAAATTCAAACCATTGTATTACCTTGCAGTATATTTCCATTTATGTTGAAGAAAGACTGATTTGAAGTATACACCTTTACTCTTAAGATGAAAAACTTGCAACAAATGGAAGACTCTAGGAGTGAAATTAGGAGATTAACAGACAGCTTTTCACATCAGTTGAGAAAGTCAATGTGCGAGTGCAGTTCCTATCTGCTTAATACATGCTGGTGGTGTTTTTGTGCAGGTTGAAAGTTGTATTGATTCAGTAGATACTCACAGTGGGGGCATGTTATTATGTAGATTATCTCATCAGTTAGCCAATATAGGAATGTAGAAAATCTTGAGTATTTGAAAAAGCAGAGGGGTACCCCATTTGAATGAATTGTCTTCAGGTTGCTTTCAAGGACTCTTTCTGATCAGAGATTATATCAAAGAGTTCTCGAACCTATTGGGTGCATCACAAGTAAAGATTTTTAAGTTGCAAGAAAAAAACTCACAACTGTGATAGAGCTGGAATAATTGAGGTGTCAGAATCAAGCTGCCTGGCAATACAAATAAAAATGTATGTTTGTACGGTAGTAATTAGAGAGGATGATAACAGATCCTACAATTCATAATAATCACTTCTACCTTGTATTCTTCCTATTTAAATTCAAGTACTATTCAAGTCCATGATTTAAGGCTATTTTCAGTATATTTTCAAATCACCCAAGATTGTTACTTTGAAATATTTATTTTAAATGTATGAAGGATTGGATTTGTACTCATTCCTTTGTGGCACAGATTTGTGAGTTCTTTGTGTGGAAACTACTACTTTAGGAAATAATATCAAAAGCATACTCTGTCAAGTGCAATGACAATGCACCAGTTTTTGTGATCAACATCTGTTCAACATAAAGAGATCTGCAAGACCTACTGTATGGCAGCCATCAAGGCTATAACCCTCTATAAACACCACATCTTGAGATTAATAAACACTCTCCTACTTACAGCATCTGGAGTGCAAGTTCCATTTTGCATAGGATAACCTTGTTTGAAGCACTGAAACAGAAGTGTGTGTATGTTACTGAATTTATAACTTGCCATTAATACCAACTACAAACAAATAACATGCCTCACTGTTTTCTGCTTTCTTACTTTATCAATATTATTTTACAGCTTTATTCATCCAGGAGATATACAGAAGAACATCTTTACCTCTGTTGTTCTCAGTGCTGTTTCTTTTAAGAGAACAAAAGGAAAACTCTGAAAGATGCCCTCATACAATCCTTTTTGTTCTAAAGCCAAATTCAATAGCTGCTGATGTCAGCTTAAAGATACATATTGAATTCACCGAGTGCCTAACCATTATATAAGCTTTATCCAGCGTAAGATACATAGAGACCCTGGGTAACCTATTGCAATAGACAGCTGGAAAAGGTATGGTACTAGTAACTTTTCATTATTGTATGTGTTGGATTTCTGAGTTCGTATGCTTCCATGCTGGGTCTTCTGGATGTTTCCTTTTGAATGCAATTCATCTTCATTGGTTCTGTACTAAGAGAGAAGAACCTGTTCACTGATTTTATATACTTCAATATTTTAATTGTTCAGGAAAAAACTTCCTAAGGACATGACTATTTTATTTTTTTTAGGGATATACTATGTGTTTTCACTATTATGAACTTGCCATACAAATGGAAAACCTGTAAGTGTCTTATATTTTTATGGATTGTCCAAGCATTTTGATTTATTGCAGTAGTGCCTTTCAAACTGTCCTGAAAAAGGACAGGGGTAATATGCATTTTATGTATACAGTGTTTCTTAGCTGGTATATCTAAAATCTTTAGAGTAGATATAATAGATCCATGGTCCTCTAAAACTGGCTGACTTACAGGTAGCAACATCAGGGAAATAATAAGCTGTGAGCAACCTCATACTTTCTTTTACATTAGGATTTCAGTTTTCTTTTTAATTTTTCTGCAGTAATAAACCATTAGAAATCCTATGAGGCAACAGGTTGCCTAAGAGCCAAGGGTGAGGGAGCTTTAGAATTTGCATCCTGATGATATAAAAATAATATTCTGTACGGCCAAAGTCAACCTTGGTTTATATCACATAACAGAGTTACACACACACACAAAATCAAACAAACAAAAACAACATGAAAAAAACCCAACCTTCTCAATGAAACAATGATGAACAAAAGAACAGTAAGAGATGGATAGATGTTCTGAGATCCAGGGCCTGATTATTCCTCAGTGAAGTGTTTCTTCCAATAGTTTGTACCCAGTGAGTGCCTTCTGATTCATAACATGACTTAGAGATTCCCATCTGTTGAATTGAAGTATTCCACATGGTAAATTTAATAAAATAGCTGAGTAGCACACTTCAGAACCTAGTCACATAATAAAGCCATATTGCTGTGGATTTTGAGACCATCTGTATTGTGAATAGAGCAACAAGTCATTCACATCATTTGCCATACAATAACAGCCAGGAAGCTATTTTAGGAGCAATGGTCCTTACATTGCAGACATCTAGCAAGAAACTACAAAATACAATTTATTTACTTCAGTGCTTCACAAAGATTAACTTTATCCTTGGGAGGCTAATAACCCTAGGCTCCCTTAATAATCCATGGAAAGAAATAAGCTCCTTCAGTTCATTCTGAGCAGAACCCTAACTTGAAGGATGTGGACCATTTGGAAAGAGTACAGAAGAGATCAAGAAGAGATTTCAAAATAGTGATCTACTTGTACAGATTATAGAAATTAGACTTGTCATGAAGGGGAGATAACAGGGGGATATGAGCATTCTAAAATACATAACAAGAGTGCTGCAAAGTCTGTTCTTCATATAGAAAATGAAAAAAGACAAATAAATTACACAGCAAGGAAGATTTATATTAAGTACTAGGAAAAATCTTCCAGCAGTACAGATATGGAAGCAAGCTGAAAGAAATTTCTTGAGTAGATGACGAAGCATCTGTCATTGTCAGGCTATAAGAGCAGGTAAGAAAGACATCTGTCAGAAATGCCATAAATATAACCGATTCTATATGCAAGAAAGGAGTAGGCTAGAAGAGCTCTGGAGGTTTCTTAAAGTCCTATGATTTTGTGGCCTTCTCAAAAAAGTACTTATTTTATTGGATGGATTATAGTGATTTGTCTCTTTAAATGAACTTGTAACTTTTGTAACCATTCCTTATTTATGTGCAAGAATATCCACTGAAAGATGGATATTCTTAAGATGCTGTGTTCCTGCCCATAAGAGATCATCAGCCCATGGATTCTATGCTTGAATTCTTGCCTATGAGTAGCACTTCATACATAATGCACTTGACGCTGTATCATCTTCTTGCAATACACATACATATTAAAGCATTTGATGTTATTACCTTCAGTATTGTCTTAGCTCTCTTCTCCTGAGACATTTGATTCCACAGTGATTCTAGTTTTACTATAATAATTTGGTTTACTAATAAAACGTTCTGAACTGTGAGTCAAGTTTTATACTCCATTTTCATTCTAATATTTAAAGCTTTTTCAATCATCTCTTCATTCACTACTGCTACTGAAAAAGTACAGGCTTCAATGATATCTTTACAATGCAATGAGTTTATTATTGTCATAGGTATACACATATGTAATAGACAACACATTAGATTTATTCATCTCTTCATTTTTACTGATGAAGTATAGAACATAATTCTTCAGATCACTTATTGCAGATTTGTAGTTAAATACTATTTGCCTGCACGTGTTAGCTTATAAACAGTTTTGAGGGTTTGATTCTGCAGAATATGTTCGCATGTGCAACATTTAGGTGCAAACTACAGTAAATATTAAAAGTTGAGAGATTAAGATTTCAAACAAAATGGTATGCAGCTATTTTAACATTTAAAATGGATAGATTTTTATTTTTTTTTTTAAATTCAGCAAAAGTTCTTTAGTATTTCCTCCAACTTGAAATTCTGAAGAGGTGGTTAAAATTGAGATCTTACTTTGTAATTTCTTAACATTCAAATTAAACCTACAATTTTCTCAAGCAATTTAATTATAATGTATGCATAAGATTCAATTTTTGGTTTAATTAAACTTTTAATCATGACAATACCAAGTGTATTGTTCATTTACAATTTTTCAGCATGTATAAACCCAATGAATTTCTGTCCAACACCACCTTTTGTCCTTTTGCTATAATATTTATTAAATTCTTACAGGTATTTTAGTTGTTTTAATGAAGTTTATCTGTTAAAAAAAACCCAACCCACCAACAACAACAAAACATTGCTAAGTGTGTTGTACTAGAGAAGTATTGAATAGGGAAATATTAAAACAGTCACACACTTGCATTCTGTTTGTGGATCTGATGCTACAATCACATCCTCAAGTTATTAATATTGCATTTATTGGAAAGTTCATGAATTCGCTATAAGTACACAAATGTGAATGTTACTGTAGGCATTTTAAATTATGTTAGCTTCCTACAGTAATTGTTTAAGATCATCCTAGTCTTGTTTCATTACAGTTTAAATCATACTTGGCAAAAGTATACATAAACATTACTTTTTTTTTTTTTTTTTTTTCCCTATGGACAACGAAGAGCGGTACCCTCCCCCCCCCCCAATAATACAATAGGTACAATTTAAAGAACCTCCACATCCCCCAGCTCAGCTGAGCTGCTCTTCTGCTGTTGTAAAGGCAGAACACTTATACATCATATAGCAGCCAAAAAAAAAAAAAAAAAAAAAAAAAAAATTAAATTTAAAAGAGGTTTGGATAATTGCATGCTATAGCCATTTATTAGAAAATTTGGTATAGTTTCTTAATAGTAGTAGTAGGCCCAGCAAATGAGAATGGTACATTATTGTAATGCAAAACATTAGCAAGTTTCATAATGTCCAGTAGCACAAAAGGCATAAATCAGCAATAGTATGGGCAAGAGAATATAAAATTCTATAGCATTCTGTCAAAGAAATGGCAAGACACCTTCATTGCCATTCTGCTCAGCATTTCTTATTGTTTTGTTCTGTGGGCATACTTTGCTAAGAAAAGTTAGATGATCTAAATTCAGGTCATAGTAGGAAAATCAGTAGAATTTTTCAGAGATTTATATTTTTTCATATCTTTAGTCCATTGAAAATTTTTATGCAAACACATTATTTCTGGGCATTTTCTATAGGAGAGGAGCAGTGCCAGTTTGTTAGGGTTACATGTTCATATAATTGGAAGCAATTTTTTCTTAAAAGTACACAATGATGGACTATGATGGAATGATGGAATATGAATAAACAGGTAATAT
>WTSP01019046.1:23906-45783 GCA_025331215.1 Actenoides lindsayi | reverse complement strand
AGCCTAGTACTTTTGATTTGAGGAAGAAACCTGGAAATGATCTTAATAACTGAAAGAGAGATATATCTAACCAATGACAATTTTTTTAATTTTTTTTTTTTTTTCTTGTAAGCTATTTTGATCCTGGGCTGGGGATTTTAAATGTTTGAGATTGGCAGTGCTTCATGCACGTAGTCTTCTTGGGAGAAATTTTATTTCAGCTAGTACATGAACCATGAAATTGCTGAAATCAAATGGAGTTTCAGGATTGTACATAGACCACAGGCAGTTTTTCTTTGTTTACAGCAGTGGATAAAACAATGTGCCTAATGAGCTAAACCAAGGAGAAGCATTTCTGTAGAGATATGTTGTGGTTTTTTTCTCTTGGATTGAGTCAGTGAACCAAATTCTCTGCCACTATAAATTCTTGCAGATCACAGTTTTGTTAAAGGATTGCAAGTGTGCAGTCTGTGCATTGTCCATTTATTTCCCTGTGCTAACTGTCCTATAATTCTAGCCAGGGTTCTCTCAGAATTAATTTTACCACTGATATATCTGATTCCCTTGACAAAGCCAATTTTGGATCACTGAGGACTTCAGAACTGGCATTGGGCTACACAGTGTAGCAAAGGAAGAAACTTTCCTCCAAAGGAAATAATTAGAGGAAAAAAAATTAAAAAATTCATTTGTGATAGAATTAAGTATTTGATGGGAAAGTTAAATTGTTGTCATTGGCAGAAAGGTATGGGTAGACTTTCTGAAGAATTAAATGATATTAAACTATGTCTTTAGCAGGAATAATTGCATCTTGTAAATTATGATACTCCTAATCCCCATAAACAATAACAAACCACAGTAGGTGCTATAATACTAATGACAAGTATATTGAAATTGAAATTATTAGAATTACATTTTTTTCCTTAAGATGTTTTATCTGTTGTAGAATTTCTTATTAAATCTTTACAAGTCAGAAAGTATTTTTTTAAACATCTTTGTTAAACGACTGTGGTACTTCAAGCAATAGTAACTATCAAGGTCATACTTTCCTCTTCCTTTTGCCCATCATATCCTACAGAATGAGCCAGTTTTGTAAAGCCTCTAATCATTTAGAGGAGAGGCAATAGGCAATGTACTTAGAAGACATGATAAAGGGATCTGTCTTTTATGTCCTCTTAAATTGTAAAAGAAGACCATCAGATTTGGGAAACTAATGTTATAGATTCAGAAGACCTAAAAGGAACTAGTCCTATAAACTGGAGTACATTAACTTATGCATTCATTAACATTGTATATAATTATCAAGGATTTCAACATGTGTTAAATTTTATTTTACACATAGTAAGTAGTTTCACTGAGTTCAAAAAATGTGTTTTACTCCACGTGCCAGTCTTCTCAGAGATGACTTCTAACTGCAAGTGCTACAGTATAATCTTGGGTGTCCATACAGGAACATAACATGATGAAATAAAAAAAAAAAAAACTTAGAACATGATTTTTGTGGTTGGCTTGCCTTTAAAAGAAGGAAAAAAAAAAAAAAAAAAAAAAAAAAGAAAAGCAGGTGTTTGACAAGTGCTCAGAAATTTGGAACTCTTTCAAAGTGGTCCCAATAGAACAGAATTTGTGGGCCAAGCACAGGTGAGATGATGCACGGTAAATGCAATCTAATTTTATGCCTGTGGAGTTTATTGCATGTATCTCATTATATCAAATTTAGCTGGAGTACATACTCATTTAATTTTCTACTTGATAGACTGTTTCTTGCAAATCATCCTTCATTGTCTTTTTTAAGGTTGCCAAAATGGACTGTCTTACTGCCATTGTGTTGGACTTGAAACAAGCATGGTGAGGGGGTAAAAGAGAGAGTAGGACTGTAGCAGAATTTTTCATGTGTGATGCTGCTCAGTGTCACTTGCTGTAAAATTACAGTAAAATCTCTAATATAAGACTATAGTTCTGATGACATGGAAAAATTGTTGATCCTATTTTCATGTTCCTCTATTTTCTTTCCTTTTAAGCAGGAGAAAAGTGGTGAATAATAAAAGTCACTCAAGTTTCACACTCAGTTCAAATTGTATTTCAGAATCATGTGAAAAGAGGTGTTTTTTGGCAAAAATTCCAAACTAAATATTTTCTAGCCAAGGATTAAATATTTTAATCAGAAATACATGCTGTACCTCAAAAGATCTGCAGTACAGACTCCTTATACTCCTTTCTGTAGTTTGACCTTCCTAACTGGATTTTCATCTTCAATAACCTTACTTCCCTTTTAGAAGTGACAGAGACTTGCATCATGAAAAGTTCTATTTTCCACTGGGGAAAAAAAACAAAACAAAACACCACACAAAATTTTTATAGAAAATTTTCAGTTAGACATAGCACATCTGCTATAAAATCTATGCTTTCTTCATGCTAGCTCAGGTAATTGGTTTCTCCCTTCTGTTTCTGTTTGACCTATAGTAAGTCTGGCACAAATACATAGGCAGGTAGAATATACTGTATGCCATAGGAACAGATGACATTAAAGGACACCAGTGCATTTGAGAAGCTATGATAGTTTTCTTTTTCTATTGAGATTAAATTAAATTTTAAAAGTATGGTACAAAGGGATTGGCTCTGTGTAGTCCTCTAAAAAGTAACAGTGCCTTGTTTAATAAACTTTTATTATTCTTCTTTTGTTATAGGTCGGTAAAAAAATAACAAACCAAAGAAGTAAAGCTTCATCAGGCAAATTATAATAGATTATATTAGTGAGACAGGAAAAACTAGGGAGAAAATGTTAAACACCATCAAAGCCATTAGCTAAGACAAAATTTTATTTCCCTCTTAAACGTTAAAGTCAGATGCACTGCTGGATTCTAATAAGTGGCTTTTCTATTTAGCCAGTTGTTCCTCTTCACAATATTCAGCCACCTAGTGACTGATTTGTGTGTGCCAGGTGGCATTTCTCCAAATATGTGATATTTCCATGTCTCTGTTCAGAGCTTTCTGGAGACAGATAGATAAAAATACACCAGTGTATCATTCTACTTGTGGATAGATGAAAATGCATATGAGACTGAGACTGTTTTAATAGCAGACTAAAAATGCAGTAGAAAGCAAGGGTTTATTATGATATTAGAGTAAATGAAATTGGTATTAGAAAGCTAGTGAAAAGCTAAGACAGTATGTTAAGTGTGGTTGAAAAAGGAAAATGTGCAAACCAGAAGGATGGTTGCATACCAAATATAATATATCACTGTATTATAAAAGCATAAATAATGCTGTTAACCTCCCTCATTATCAGCGTTCATAGCAGGTTACTGTGGACTTTAAATACCTAATGCATTACGGTCAGGTGCTTGACACGAAGACACTAGATGACTGTCAGATTGGCAGAGCTTTGTTGCTTATTTTGAATCAGAGAACACAGAAGTTTGCTGTAGTTTACATTCAGTCCCTACCAGTTTGAAGCTTCAAAGGTAGATCTCCCACACAGAACTGTAGAAAGGCGAAGAAATCAAGGTTTCCCATTTCCTCCTCTGTGCTGAAGACTCCCATTCAGGAGCTGGACATAGCTGGCTACTGTGAAACTTCATCAAAGGGACTTTGTACTCCAAGAGTCTTACACGAAAAAAAGCTTGGAGGTGATCTCCTTACCAACTGGGAAGGAATATTGTTGATCCCCCCCTTTTTTTTTTTTTATTAGTTTTAAAATAGGAGTCACATTTTGGTGATATTACAAAGGTTCTGAAAGGGAAGACAAGACATCTTTACTTTGCAGACAAGGTGCCCAGGAAGCCTGTATAAGAAAATTGATTCATAAAAATCTGCCTTTTATGTGAATTTTTCTGAGAAAAAAAATATTAGAAAGATGATGAAAAGTAAATGCAGCTCTTACTGCAAACAGCTTTGTATCTGAATAGTTTTTGTAATACTTAATACTTCTGGTTTCCAAACCATGAAAGCTACTTCTTCTCAATGAAGATTTTATAGTAGTAAAAAAACAAAGAACAAAAGAGCAATGTGTGTCCTACATAACATGTAGTTGATAGATGGGACTTCTGTGTCTATAGGACTAGACTGTGGCAGAGCTAATATTAGCATGTTCAAGACACAGAAAGGTATTCATTTAGACCACATTACTCTTGTTCCTTTATACAGTTTTAGACTCCCTCTCCACTGTCAATGTAGGAAGCCTGAAATTAGCTTTTGTTAGTATGGCCCGATTACCAAAATATGGTTATCTGGTATTTTTTTAAAAAAGTTTACGAAATTGTCAAACCCTGTTGTTTAAAAGCTGTAGAAGTTAGACCATTAGTGGATTTTGAAAAATGTGTTTTCCTCTTTATTTTTCTGTCTCCAAGATTTTGTAGCAGTATTGATCTTCAAGTCAATGCATCATTATGTTGTTCTGTGAGACCACTCATATCCTATTGCTATATAAGTGCAGCCACTGAAAAAAAAAAAGTGTATTTTTAAGGAAATAATATTTGGATTACATACAAAATCAAAAGAAGGAAAAGCAAGAAAAAGAATTTCACTTGAATCTACAGTCAATAATATTTGACCTTACCCAGTGTTTAATTGGTTGGCTCTTCAAGTCTTTAAAATGGTGGATTACTACCCTGGTTAGTGGAGCTGTTTTACAGCAACTATGTACCTTTGTATTGATCAGGGCTGTGTGCTTGGTCATGATTACACTGTAATGGATAGTTCAATTGGAAGAATTTAGTTGAGCGCTGTTACTTTTTAATAAGTTGCCACATGCTTACAAAATGGTGTAAATCTTCCGTTCTCTTCCAGAAGTGAAAGATGCTGAACCAACAATATTATAAGACAATTTTTAAGGTAGTGTTATCAAACTGGAAAGATTAAAGTTGAAGCAGAAGGGACTTTCAGGCTGTGAGGTTCAATGAAGTTCAACAAAGATCCGTCAATATTTTTACTCAGTTTTTCTCTTCAAATTTATTTCACTATTGCTATATGGAAGTATACACGTGTAGAAAGACGTGTACCGACACAAGTTTGAATGTGTCCTGTAAGCAGAACTGTGTTCAAGCAATTATATATATATGTCCTTGTGCTCTGTGTGGTTTTCAATAAAGAAGGAGTATTTTCTTCAATTCTAGTTCAAGTTCTAGTTCTTACTTAAGTTTTAATTTTATCCTCACTAAAATTTAGGACTTGAGGTAAAGATGGGTGATTAACAGTTACTGACAGCAGACATTTAGCATTTAGAGATATTTTGCCCAAAAGAACTAAGATGTTTATTACCTATAATTTTGTTCATTTTCTTCACTGCATTAAATTTAATTTTATTTCTTTGGCATCTGTGAAATGCGATAATTTAGATTAAAAACTCTTTGGACTTCTCTTAAGTCAGTGTTACCTTTACAGTATGTCTTTTTATTGTTGTCATTTAACAGGACATTCCTCTACTTACTAAACCTCCAGCTTCAGAACGTTTCCACATCATCACAGTCAAGAATAGAAATCCTAAAAAGAACTCATTATCTAAATTCTATGTCTTTGTATTATTATACAAATCATTCAGCCAAACATTTCTGTTATCATTAAGCAGCCTGTTAGCCCTGTGTGCTGGTATATATGATGACTTCAGCTGAGGAGATATTCAGTGTTGCAGTGCATAAAATAAACACAGAACTGTCGACATGACATATTTAGGACAAGAGAAGCAGAGATACAGTATTTAAAAGAAAAATTGCATGCTGAATATTTCTGGTTTCAAAACACTGTACAATTTGCTCATGTAAATCCTTTGCATAGTTTCTTTTTCAGTTATGAATTCAGAACATACCCCACAGCACATTTTTCTCATGCAGAAGCTAATTGAGGAAATTCTTTCTATTATTTATAGACTTTATATTAGCTTAAAATTCCTCACATTTCACAAACAGTTTCTTTAGAATGAAAAAGCAGAACCTTGATCTAGATTCTCCAGTTAGATTCGGTAAAATTCATGTAACCTTACTATTTCTCAGCCTGTGTAACAACACAGGTTTTATCTGAAGAAAATGTTCTGAGCTGAGAGAGCATGCTGTGTCTTTTAATGGAATTATTTTTCACTGGAAATGTGGCAGGACAGCAATTACAGCAAAAAATGGGTATAATGGAGTATGGATTGCAAAGAGTAAGAGACGTGCAGAGGAAGCTGTAAAGACAGCTGATTACTCAAGACTTTGTAGATTGTAGATTCCTACCATAATGAATGTTCACAGTGTAATTGAGGAGATATATCTGGAAAAAATCTGTTGTCTTAAGTAGAAAATTATTTACAACAAAAAGCCTGATTATCTATGTATGTGCGTACAAAGGAAGAAAATAAGAGGTTTATATGTTGGGGGGTTTTTCAACAAAAGACAGTAGGTTTTAACAGTGAAATGTGCATATTTGAACAGTGAAAAACTTATTTGCTTCAAGTAAGTAATAAGTATAGCAATTTTTTGTTCTGCAAGTGTTGTTTTCTTTACCAGACATACCTTTGTGGTTTCAAGGACATATTTCTTCTTGCTGACCTTTCAAACAATCATCTGTAAGCAGACAAGTGTAATGAATCATCTTCTGTTTTCACTTTTCAGTTCCACTAGGTGTTTGTGACAGAGTAGTTCATTACAATCTCTTCTTCTGGAAGTTGACTCAAACTTTTTTTTTTTTTTTCCTTTTTAGTTTTTTGTTGTTTGTTTTTTTTAATAATGAAAGGCAATTTTTTTCTGTCCTTTAAAAAATAAAATAAAGTCAAGTATTTGTGAAAAGTCTTGACAGAACTGTGAAATGTAAGCTGTAATATGAAGGACTGAATAAAATGTGGTACAGGCCAGGATACTCTTTCTGGCAGTAACATTTACTGTAGGAAATACATTTACAGTTATATGGGTTTTCAAACATAGAGGAAAATCTCTAGAGGAAAATAAAGATAAATTTTTACCCTTAGTTCAAGTTTATTTTTGTTAACTGAACATTTTTAATGGTTTCCTCAAATATGTAACTCCAGACAACCAAAATTACATTTCTTTTATTTTTTTCATTAGCAGAAAATTATACAAATTACACAGAGTCTTTGATGTGTTTTATTGGTTTTGCTACAGAGACTTCCTGTACAATAAATATGCCTGGGACTGTGTCAAGGCAATGAGAGCAAACGGGTAGCTCGCATCTAGGTGAGCCAGCACAGTCAGTCTCTGGAGCATCGTGGCTGCACGCTGCCTGCGTGCTGTGAATGATCGCTGCCCCATGCTCTCCCTCTTCCTGTGCCTGGGAGAGATTGTTTCAGGAAAAAAATATCCCAAGCATAATCTCACTCAGGCACTGTTTTGTTTTGTTTTTTTTTTCATTTGCTGACTGTTAGCCACTGAAAGAACTTTACCTTTAGTGGATAAAGCCTTCTAGGCTATTTGATTGGATTATCTAAAAGAAAAGGGAAAAAATAATCCCAATCTAACACAGTATGTGTTAGAAACATATATAGGGCTAGGCATAAAATTACATTTGTTTTCAGTCATAACCACTTCTCTCATGTAAAGAATATTGGTGATTCATAAAAGCTAATTAATTGAAGATTTTTGCATAACAAAATGTATATGTCGGTGATATAGAAAGAAAACAACTGCTTGAAAGTATTCCTTCACTAATCATCATTGTGAATAAAAAAAAAAAAAAAAGAAAAAGCAAAGCTATACTTTCTTTTCATATTTGAGACCTAGAATGTAAACACAAACAATTCAGTTAAAATAAATTAGATTATAGTTTAGATTTTTTTTCAAAATCTTAAGCTGAATGAAGCCCAAATTTTACAGAATTTCACCATCATTACTGGAGGTTATCCTCTGAAAAGTACTGAAATTATATTAAAGTCATAGGCTCTTTCCAGTTTATTTAGAAAAACTTTATTTAATACTTACTGCTCTGAAAAACTTTTATGCTTTCTGTGATTTGAGTTACTTTCTGTCCTGTGTTTAGAATGCTCAGTAATCATGGAGATAAATACTTCATTTTTAATCCGTTTTGTCTCAAAATTGAGAATACTAATTTAATACAGGAGCAAAAATTTATTTCTTTTGTTTCAGTTTTTAAACTTGTACATGTTTTTTTATAGTTGATATTCTCATATTGTTTATGTTGTGAAATAGTTTTAGCAGTGTTTGCCAGACTACATATGCTTACCACATAAAGATCTGCATCAGAATTTTGAATATTTTTCTTTATAATGGATTAATATAGTTAACAAAATATCTTTCAACACCATTACTTCTTATTTAGTATTTATAATTTGATTTGTTATTCTTGTTTTTCTTGCTAAGACGTATAGGTATAGCACCTCTTAGCATACACAATATAGAAATATATTCATATTTTAGCATTAAAATAACTGAAAAATTGTATATAGTCCAGTGATTGTTTGTTCTGAAATATCTTGCCTATCAATCATTTCCCTTTCTATATTTATTACTGGACTTTACAGTCAAAAATACCATGTCATTATTCAAGGAAGATGTTAATTGACATTTAATTCCAGGGATTCTGATATTATTTGCACGACTAAACTTGAAATTATGCTACTGATGCTCTTATCAGATTGAGTTCAGTATCAGGTTTTGGCTCGGAGTAGGCAGTAACTCAGATAATTATCTGAGAACATTTTTCTTTAAAACGCTTTCTCATAGATGCATCAAGGGGGACAAACAAAGAAGTGGGCCAGCTGCAGTTGATATTCCTGCAGATAGCAGGGAAAGTACCATTCTCATTCTTTATTCATTACTTAACCCTTATAATTTCTTCATTGCCTTTTCAAAATATCTGTATCAATAGTTACTTTGAAAAGTTTGAGTATTTCAACTTCTTGATTATAGACTGCCAGGAGTTTAGCCTTCTATGTGTCTGGTTTAGATATCTAATTTGGCCTTAAGGATCTAGAGGAGAACCCCACAGGTCTTCTTGGTTAACATTTACAGTATGTGAAAGTGTATTTTTTCTCTTCTTCTTTGAACTCTAAAAGCTTATCTGGATAAAAGAAGACTTCTGTAAACTTAGGGACAGTGGAAGTTCTCCAAGGAAATCTTGGGATTTAACAGAAATTTTGCACATACAAGAGCTATATAAAACTGACCCTCATGACTACATTACCAATAATTCATATCAAATTATATATAGCAAAAGATACAACTGTTATTGCTTCACAGTAATGGATGGACTTATATAATAATGTCAAAACCCAATATTGATTCATAAAGGTGCTCCTACTTTCAAATAAACAACCTTCACCTTGTCTTCAAAATTTGGGGGGAAGGGAAGAGTTTCACTTTCTTGGTCTACATAGATATTTCAAAAGCTCATTTCCTCATACTTGTTATATTCACAAACTATTTATGCTAGTTGTTCACATGATTTACAGCAGAAGGGATTCAGTCTATATGAAAAATCATTGTCTGGAATAAATAGTACAGTGGTGGTATGCACAGCATAGATAACCTGAGGTGAGTGACGACCAAGAGTGTGTGATGTGAGTTATGTATGCTCTACTTATAACTATTTTACATCCCTTTGTGATGTGTAGGTGCCATGATGCACACTGGGAATCTTAAACATTTGCATTTCTGTACCAGTTTTGAGGAGGGAGAAATACTGTGTTCTGTATTAATTGGATAACTTTGGCTCAAACTTTTAAGTGTGACAAATGGAGATGTGCCAAACTGCCTGAAAGTAATTCATGCTGTCAGTGAACCACAGTGGCTGCCAGTTTGCAGACAATTTCTAGTTTTCTTGGGTCTGTCACATCTCTTTCACACTGCCTATTTACCATCTGAATAGAGAGCCAACACTCCGCAACATAAATAAATATATTTGTCTTTAATATGAGAGTGTTACTGTGAGGGACTTGTGTTACATTGTGCCACACATCATAAACCAACCTGAACTTCTGCAATGACACAAATTGAAGTCAGGTCTCCTCAAGCAAGCAACAATTAAAGTGCCACTGGAAGCCAAAGAATGTAATTAATAAGCAGACGACTTTGAGGTTGCCACGTAATTTTCTCATGTTGGAATGATGTTTGTGTTAGATTAGCTCATTCTCTCCAGGACACCTGAAAGTATATTTGTGATAGAACAAACAACCTACCCCTGCAGATGCAATAGCAGAAGGCTTTGTTGTTTTATGAGTCTGGTCCAAAGCTGCCTTATGCTCCTTAGTTTACAGGAAATCCAGGGTAAACCTTTTATTTACAAATAGGGAACGCTTGCCAGAACAGAATAAAAAAGCAGCTGATTAATCAGCATGCAGCTTTCATCTTGAAGGGCCTAGCTGCCTGGACCTTTTTAACATTTGGAAGAATAGCCTTGGTGAAAGAAATATTGTGTGGAAATGCCTTTGATAGCTCTGTGATTAAGTCTATGATGTTTTGGAAAGGGGATAGCACTGAGTTTGAACAAGTCGGCATGATAGAGCAGAGAATATTCATGGCTAGGGAAAAATTCCTTCATTATAGTTCTGTACTGCTGCCCTTTAAAGTAAAATAAGAGCTTGCTCTGGTACTTCAGCTGATAAAATCTGCTTTCTGGAATATGACGAATTCTCAACGTATATCATCTATGAGAAATAAGGCAGACAAAGGATTCTATTCCAAAATAGGCTTGGAATATCTTGGCAAGTGTTAAGAAACCACAAATAAGGAACAGTGCCCTGCTAGTTCGACCCTTAAATTATGCAACTGTTCATTACCAGAATTATATATCTCATGCTGCCCTTTGGAAGGAAAGCATGGTGCACAGAGCTGGAACAATTACTGAATTATAGCACAATAAGAAAGACCTCCTAAAGTGTCACATGCGTGTAGAGGAAGATAAGAAAGGCCAGCTTAAGTTCTTGGCATTTTAAAGAAGGCAATCAAGAAACCCTTTGAATTCTTTGCTTTTCTTTCCCTGCAGTTCATCTACATTTTTATGCAAGTCTGACAAAGCATCCCATTCATGTGTCAGCACTCTCGTCTCTGGATGCATTAGTGTTTATTACAGGCTGAATCTGCAGATGCTACCATTTGAAAACAGTAATAGAGCCAGTTGTGTGGCCTTAATATTTATATAATTACTAATGATTTCATGCTTCCCTCCCCAGTGCTTCTGAAATAAAAACAGCTACATTAGCATGGTCAAGCATAACAGTGCTCGATACAATCCTGTAAGCCTAAATTGTTTTGCCATAACGGGCTTTGAATTTCATTCTGAAATAAAATATGTTGTGTTAATCAGCTTACCATTAATGAATTGAGTGACACATTTGGCACATTTTTGCACATTTAGCTACGATCTGATTTATTTTTTTTTTTTAATATATATTCATCACACATAAAATGTATACTTTGAAGAGTGTGCTGAAGTGTCATGAATGTTTTACATTTGCTGATTTGAAAATAATATATTGTAATTTTCATCTCCCAAAAGCTTATCCTGGACTATGGCCTGGAAATTAGCCTAATAACACAGTTTTTGTATTCCTTATATTTTCAGATACTGTTTCTCTTCATGCATTTGTATTGTTCTGAGAATACTCATAATCATACCCATTCTTTTGATGAAGCAAAAGTCGTACAATATTTCTAGTTAAGATGCTACCTGTTGATAAAGAGTAAGAATTTTACTCTCTCAGCATATTTAGTACAATAGTGTTCAATATGGCTGTGTGTTAAATGCTTCCTTATATAGACAAGACTAAATAAAGATAATTTTAAAATACATCAGGTTCCTTGTTTTATTTATGTGTTGACAGTAGGAGATTTCAGTTATTTCTGTATTTTGAAATTTAAAAAAGATTAATTGATGTTGATAGACCGGAAGAACATTTAAGAATGTATGTTTTGTTGTTCATCTGATGGTTTTTATTCTATTATTTTGTCCAGAGTTTTGAGGGTGATGGGTTCAGTAAATTCTCTGTAAATCAGGACCAAATTCTAAGTAAACATCCTGTAAAAATAGACAAAGAAATTATTAAGGAAGATGAATGTTTTAGAATCTGTTTGGTTGTGTAAATATTATATGACTTAAGAAAAAGTAAAATCAAAGCAAAACCTTTTGATTTTAAAGATGAAAAAAGGAATTATTTGCCCCTTAGAGGATCCAGTTAACAGGGTCTATATGTCTAGAGTTTGGGAATGAAGTGTGAACAGAGAGAGCTCTGATAGGCTTACCGTGTGGCTATGCCCAAGAAACAGCATCTCCTTTATCAGAGCTGAAAGACACTTTTATTGCCTTTGTCTCAGATGCTCTGTAACTATGTTCACAGAGTAGCTTTACCAGAACTTATAAGGATTGTGTCTGAGGGTTCTTGTGTCTTTTGTCTTATATTCCATTTACTTTGCTCTGCTGTATGCTAGTCATTAAAAGCTTGTATCACTGCTAATTTCAATAAAATCTCTGTTGTGTAGACTGGGCAGAAGTCAGTGTTCCATTTACTGCTTTCTCAGTGACCCAAGAATAGGACACTTCAGAGGGGAAATAATTAACAAAGTCATTAATGCTTGTTACTGGCTACTTGAACAAGCACCTAATCACCGCTCAAGTAGTAAAGTGCTTACATTATAAGGGAAGGTGTAACTGTCTTCTGCAATAACAGCTCAAAAGTCTTTTAAAAATATGACATTTATTTAAAAGACTTCAAGATGTCTGTCCATCTAAGTTTCCAAAACTTAGTCAAACCTTAATCAGAAGCAAATGAAGCCATATGAGAATCCACCATCAAAAGAGCAAGTGTAGTTCTGTCTGCCAAAACCATGCTGCTGTGGAGGAGCCCCTGCAGTAAGCTTGTATGCAGACTTCTGATCTCAAGGCCACATGTTCACAATGCAAGTTAGACACTGCTGTGCCTGCATAGCTCTGGTTCTGACTGGTGTTGGACTATGAGTGGATTTGCTTTGCATTATTTGTTTATATTATTTGTTTATATTATTTGTTTGTAGTCTATACAGAAGGTCAACAGAGGGGAACTTAAGGACAAGGAAGTGGGGTATTGTGGGGTATGAGAGTTCCTGAGAGGAAATAAGAGATGAAAGCTTATGGGTTGAATGAAGGAGATGAGAGGCTCCTTAGTCCTCTGATAAATCTGCAAATGGCATAGGCATTAAACTGTGTTATTAAGATCTTGCTAATATTTACTGGAATGATCTTTTCAGTTGTAAATGAAAGCCATTGCTATGACACTGTCTTAGATTTCTCCCCAAAAAATAGACTAGGAAAGCTTGCCATTGCACTGAGACATTTTTAAGTCACTTAGAAGGAAACATTTAAAAAAAAAAAAAAATTATCTATACTTATCCATGTTTCTAGACATGTCTTTTAGCTGTTTTAGGAATATGTTTGCTCTCATGGAAACCTTTTTTTTTTATACAAGAGAACTGACAAGCTGGATTAAGGTAGTTCTGGATGCCTTTCAATTGGTTATATTACTAGCTTTAAAGATTCAGAGCTCTGGTTTTGATTTTTCAGGATATGGTTTCAATAGTGTGATTTGACATGTCCAGGTATTTAAGCTTGGTCTCCCAAATTTCTCTGTTTCTTTAATCATAAGTTTTGTCTAATTGTTTTATTTTATTTAGGGTCACAGTTGATTATAATGAGTAAAATGCAGTCTAAATGCTTCGAGAGACAATCTTTCTGTTAAAATGCAATAACCCATTAAGTCACCTGGTTTTGTTTCTTATCCTGGCAGTTGTCTGGTTAGCAATAATGTATATTGAAAATGTATAGTTACAAATAATCCCGTCTCACTGAATCAGGGTTTTTTTGTGTCTTACGTGTCTTTGATAGAGACAGATATTGGGCGTACACTGACTAACACTAGTGGTGCTATAAGAGTTGGTATAGCTGGAGATCTGGTTTATGACTTCTGAGAGTAGTTCTGCCTTGAGAAGGGGAAAAAGAAAGTAGATTTGTTTTGTGATTCTTTGTTCCTATGGGAATTGAAGGACCTTTTTTCTATGAGATGCATTTAAACTTTTCATATCTCTTGAGAATGAATTTCAGGCACTATGGGAGAATAAAAGAGAGCATTTCTAAGTAGGAAGAGTGCTTTCAGCCCAGACACAGAAAACATGACACCCCCCACAGGTCTGACTTGCTAGAGGGGTTACTAGTCTGTCATCTCTAGCACAGTTATCTCAGTACTTCTTTTGAGTGACATAAGAAGACTTGAATACAGGCCTGTGAGCTGCAGATAACTTTTCCAGAGATCAAACAGAGAAAAGAATGTCTATTTTGGCTTTAAACATAGGATTGTAAATACAGTGCTGTTGTTCTTATTATTGACAAGTACTTCTTTGTACCTATTTCTCTGCACTTTTCAAATTCTATCATCAGCCGTTAGCTCTAGACAACCTAACAGAAGATTTTTTCATTTGCAGCAACTTTGAATGCTTGCCTTCTCTTTATGGCTCCTGCTGCTGTTAAAATATTTATATCCTTCATTTTAAATAAATAAGGCCTCTATGTTTCTCTAAATCAATGTGGTTAAAAACACCTTTCTCCCAGGGAATTCTGGATGAATGCCAGTTTAGCCTTACAATAAAAAGTCACTTTCCTGCTGGAGGTTTGTAAGCTCTGGCTGAAATATAAATATGATTCTGACAGCAATTCTAGGATAAATTAGGAGTAATTCAGCTGAAGCCGATTGGTACTGGTATAAATGAGATCAAAATCAACCTTTGCATATATGAAACAAGCATGTATCACACAAATGATATTATAACACTAGTAATGTGTTGCACTAAATTTTTCACTAAAGATTGGAGTGCTGGGAAACACTTCTCTGACAGTTGACTTAAAAGAGGCCAAAGAAAATTTAAAAGGATGTATCATGTATCAGCGGGCAATAAATACAAAGGGTTCTATTGTTGATGCAGCAATTGTTTACTTGAATCATGAGACAAATGTAACAGGCTGTGACAAAAGAGAAAAACATATCCTGTGTGAATTCTTTTATTCAGAAAGGCAGGATACCCCCTGTTATTGTTATGATTAATTATAGTGTGCTTTACATGAACCCCATCCTTCAATGGTGCTTTGCTTCAGGGAGATATCAAACGACCCTCTTTGAAAAGAATTTAGTTTGAGTTTTACTGTCTTTTCTTCTTGGTTTCCTCATTAACAGTCCAGAAGAGTCTTAAGTACTTATAGGACATTCATTGCCATGGTATTAGAAAGCCATGTAATCTGCAACCTGCTGCATTGCCCTGTAAGGTATGGAAATTCTATTATCCTCATTTTATAGGTGAACAGTAAAGACAGAAGAACTAAATGACATAGCTAAGGTCACACACATCGTCTTTGATTTAGTAGATATTTTGAAAGATCTGTCTTCTGTTACTTCAGCTGTAGAAGCTAAGAATTGCACATATACATCTGATCTAGGCACTGTGGGTAATTTAGTAGTCATCAGGGAGAAGTAGACACTTTCAGGGCACAATTCATCTCATTGTAAAGGAAAACCTAAAGGAGTTCAGATGAATCACATTGTAAAAGAGCCTGTTTGAAGAATCTAGATGATTAGCTGAAAAGTATTCTTTGATTACCAATGCCAGTATTTTGTCAAATGATTCCTACTTCTAGTACCTTCTTTTGCTAAGTGAGATGTTTTTAAAGTATGTGAATGCTGGACAGCATTCATACTGAAAAATCCCACCTTCTTTCTAAGATTTCCTATGTTTAATGCTCCATATTCTTTCTGTAAGGAATTATAAATCCTTTTATCTATCTTATTAGAAACAGTACATTGTGACTATAGTGTCTTAATACTTCATTACAGTGCAAACTACTATGACTGTAGTCAGACATTAAGGAATGAAATGTAAGAGTGTAAACTTCCACCAATATGCACAATAAAAATAATTCTATTGTTTTTCTGTTAGAATTTTTTTGCTAATATAAGAATTTAAATATTGAGAAGGGGTCCAGTAGTTTGTTATCATAGACACAATGTCATCAGATTTATTTTCATGACAATACCACCTCTTAATTTACAAAGTCATTTTATGTCTCTTTTTACCCCTGCTCTTCACCTTTTTCTATCTCTAGTTTCATTCTCCTGAATGAAACAAGCTAAAATCTCCAAGTCTACCCTAATATGAAAGACTTTTATCTTTTTTTTTTTTTTTTTTTTTCTTTCTCTAGTTCTTTTGCTAAGATAACTTGGTCTTTACTGATGGTACTTCCCAGTTTTGTGTTATGAGTGGATTGTATTAGCCCTTCACATATATTTATGTAAAGTTATTACTGAAAATATTATTCAGGATTAGTTCTGATATTCAATTGTGTGGAACCTCTCTCCAGCTTCACACTTACCCTTTCAGAACCATCTATTCGCTCCTTGATTCAACCTGCAGGTTCTGTTAGCGTATATTCCAGCAAAACTGAAATAATTTCCTATATGGCACTTCATCACATGCTCTACTGAAGTCCAGAGAGATGAGATTTACTCAATTTCCTTTGCTTCTAAAAATGAAGTAATTTCCCATGGTAATCTCATATTGTCTACCATTCTTAAAATATATGTGGCACATCTTCCCATTTATCACTTGTCATGGTGTTGTATTTTGCTTTTTAATTCTGTTTAATTCCTAGAGATCAATTTGTATAGATTTGTGGTAACTTGTGGTGACTTTTCTCTCCTCTAAGATTGGCTGCACATTTATGACATCCCACTCAGGTAGCACTCATCTCATACTTCACATTTTTATAAAATGGGTTGGTGTTGAATTTGGATTTTTTATGCCTCATTGCAGTAAATGACCCCACCACCCCACCACTCCCCAGTAAACAGCAGGGATCAGGCAAAAGCACATCAAGTGTGGACAGGGAAACTTACATGGTATGCAACATTGTTACCATGAAATTTAAGCAAGTATTTCTGTTTGGTGCTGTGACTGTTGCAGGCCATGCTGAGGTGGACATTTATGCAGACCAGTGTTGCAGTCTTACTTAATCAGCCTTGTCAACAAGGAGATCTTATTACCTCCACCTTTTAGTTGTAAAACAGTAGGACCCTGAAGGTTTACTTAGTAAACTAATATAGACCCAGAGAATACACCGACAATGCATAAACAGAAGGACAAGGAATGTTTTTTTTATGTTACTGCCTTCTGGAAAGAAAATCACTGAGGAAGAGATATGCAAGCTAGCAGTGAACAAATTACCAAGATGTTTATGTCATTCCCATGTTCTTTGACAACACAGGTATAGAAACTGACAGAGCAAAAAGTTCCTTTGAAAGTCAGACTACAGAGAAGTTGCAAAGTGATTACCTGAGATTGTGAAATAGATTAATTAACAAAGAAAAAAAATGCAGTGCTTAATAAAGAGTTTCATATTCAAGGTGTCTGGCAGGTGTTTTCTGCTTTCAATGCTATTTTTCTTCCCACAGCAGGGAACAACATTTTCCATTTTAATCAGGAATACTGCTAGCACTTAATGCCTGAATGGGGGACCAGATGCAATTTATGATGTAATCCATCTTTCCAAACTTTTTTGAAGGGTTTGTCAGCTCACCTTACACTCAGTAAGACCATTAACATTAAAGGAATTTTCAGTTTTTAGCTGTTTTCCAGTTTCATTGGCCTGGCCCACTGTCCTACAGCTACAACTTTGGTCTCTTAATACTGCAGAAATCCATACTGCTATGGTGACAGAGATCTGCAATACTGTGAAAGTGAATGCTGTCCCTAGTACCTCTGAAATTCCATTATATTTTCATCGATCCTGAAAAAAAGTAAATATTCCCTACAGAAATTGTCCTGAAACTCTTCAGCATCTGAAAGCCTTGCTAGAGTAAGTTCTCTGTTCTGTTCAGATGGAATCCACTCAAAAGTAACAGAGCTCAGGAAAATTAATTATTTCCATGTCCTTAATATCATAAGTAAAAAAGTCATTGGTTTGATACAGCAATTAGTTTTAAAGAAATAATTAACTGTAAGGGAAGATTTCCTAATCTGTTCATACACATTAAGAGATCAAAGTGATAAAGTGTTAGGGTAAAGCCAAGGGTAGAACACAACTTCAGATTCCATTAATAAATTTACTTCAATAAAGTGTGTACATTAGAGTTAGTTGCCTTAACTTTCCTTTCTGGTTAATGGAGACTAGTCTAAACAGTTAGGATAATAGAGCTGTTCAGATTCACTTCTGCACATTTGGTTTGCTGGATTACCATATTGTATTAACTAGACCAGTAGGATTGACTGGAAATCTGTTAATTAAAATGAGAGATTAGAAAATACCTGTATCTATGGTTCCCATGTAGATATATACATTGTAGACATCTACATTTTGAATCTGAATAGCAGTCCTAGACTTGTCTTCTCTGTAGCACTTCATCACCTTGATCTTTTAAGTTGCAAATACACAAGACATAACATTCTTTTTTCATAACCTGTTTCAATGACTCTCTCTAAAGCTGAGCACTAGGGTGGAATGAAACCTACCTTACTTATGACTCTATTTAAGTAACCTTGAGTTTTATACCTAAATGTACAAAAAGAAATGTACAAAAAGTACAAAAAGAAGTCCCTCACACATTTTAAGTGAAATCTTGCAATTAAATTCAACAATATAAATGTGGAAGAGAAACTCTTATCATCCAGGCAGCTGAGAAGATGGTGGGAGGACAGTTTTTTGGTGAAAAAAGCAAAAATACTGATGAGACCTGAGTTCAAAACATGTTAAAAAGAGAGTTAAGGAGAACTATATAGAGAGAACTTGGGAAAAATAGAGTCTTGAGCTGAAGCACTTGTAAAGGAAGAATTGATGTGGTATGTAGCGAAGCTAAATGCTAGAAGAATGACACATTTCACAAGGGAATTGATTGGTTTCCTTCAGTGCATGCCTTCCTAAGTCAGACTTTCTGGTAAAATTAATTTGGTGTTCTACAGAGACAAAAGACCAGTTTTGCACCCAATGAAGGCAGCAGCAAACCTCCAACCTATTTCAAAGGAGAAGAGGCATGTGTCCAATGAAAGTGTGGAGAAACAGCTTCCTGTCTCTGTTATCCCACTGAATAAAATGGCCTGGAATACTTCTGTTTGTCTACCAATAAAGTATTCTGGCATCTCAGATAGGTCATTCTGCTCTAACGTGTTTGGCATTGCTTCTAAATTGCTTGCTGCCTCTGAAGTTACCATTTAATAAATTAACTCACTAGATACGAGGGTAATGATCTTCTTAAATGTAACTGTTAATTCCCTCATAACTACAGTTTTATAATAGTTCCTCTTCTAAAGCTAAATCACTGGCACAAAGCCATGCATTACTAGCTGGAGTTTGCAGGGAAAGACTAGGTGTCCTAACAAAGTGTCAGTGATCCTTTTCAGCACTCTTCAGCTTGAATCAACCACTGAACCCAAGCACAGGACAAAGTCATTAACGGAACAGTAATTCTTAGGTGTTTTGACAAGGCATTCTGTAAATGGTAATTAACATCTGCACTCCCTCTGTCAGGGAGGTGAAGCAGTGGAAATGTTAAGTGAACTAAATCCAGTAACTGGAATTCTTCATTTACTTGTCATATTTTGGTAAATGAGTTTGTTGGGTTTTTGGGGGGGGGGTTTCTGAGGGCGTTGTTTGTTTTGCTTGATGGGGTTTTTTTAATACAAGAAAAAAAAATAAAATTATGTCATTCAGATTGTTAATCTGAGTTGCTTCATAGTTTTTCAGTTCTACAAGTTGAGTAAGCACAAACCTGTTCATACTTTCCACTATTTTCAGAAGCTTGAATGTGATAAGCCTATAATGTACCTCATTAGCATGTGCCCAAAATTCTATTATGCACTGATTTTCAATTTTTTTTCTTTTTATTATTATTACAAGATGTAAAATGAAACCAGTAAATTCAATTATATTAAATTACTGTTTACCTTTATGTCTCAAACTGCAATTTAAAAAAAGGTCCAGTGAATGGCCAGGTACTCATAACTCTTGTGTTATGGGAATTGTCAGATTCTTATATGATTGGGGAAGGAATATAATTTATAATCACATTTTATAACAGTGAAATGAATTCTAAAGAGGTAAGCATATCTCAAATCTTGTCTTTTGTTACTGTACAAAAACGATGGTTTAAGGAAAGAAAAACATTGTTTTTTCTTGGTATGCATCTGCCTAGAAATTTCTTTACACCTGAACCAAATTTACCAAACTTCCAATGATTTTTTTTTTATTACTTCAGAAACCAAGCTATATATATAAAGGAGAATGTAAAGAGCCTGTTACATGTCCAAGTATTCATGATCAGTGCTCATAGTAACAATTATTCCTTCAGTTTCTCTCTCAATCTCTTTTAAACTATTTAAAAATCAATAACATTTGTTAATATTTGTTTTCTAAAAAAACCCATTCAGGCATCTGGAGATGCCATCCAGTATATTCCTCTGAATGTGTTAGTGGAGACCTATGGCATGCACTTTGTCCACTAAATTCAGACAATCTTTTTACTGGTTTTTTTTAGATTTGGATGCAATTTAAAGTGGCCTACTTTCTGCCTTCTCTTGCATGAATAAATATAATACAGTAAAAAAACCCCAAAACCTACAAGGGTAAGAGGTTTGGAAGGCTTTGTTTGCTGAGATTTTTCATTAAATGGAAAGAAGATAAAATAAACTTTTCTGCCCCCGTTAAATGTGGATTCACTATTCATGTGAAATATAGTTTGATTTCCTCTTTATAACCACAAATAATTTTTTTCTTCAGACTTCCAGGTAAGATTTAGAAGCCTGGAAGTATAGTTTTTGCCAAGGATTAGAGTACAACAGTGTGACTAACTAAAGTTATTTGGAAAATAGTGTATACAGACATTCCTACCTTATTAATTTTCAATATATTGAATGTAATGACTAAAAGCAGCACAGATTAATTTTCAAGCACGGTATAATAAAATATAAGTGTTTTGACTCAGGAACAATTGTTTAATGGGAGTTTTACTGTAAACTATATAAGCTCATTAAGAGATTTATGGATATTTCTTCTGAAAAAAATCATGTAAATTAATGTAGTTTTTAAAGAAAACGAAGGACTCTAGCATGGGTGTAGCTCAGGCATAATGAAGGAGAGCACTTTCTAGTATTCTCTGTGTAATACGCCTGCAGTTCTGACAACTCAACTGGCACTGACTGAATTTTACAAAATGAACTAAATGAGATGCCATTATACAAGCAGAGTTAGGAAATGGTTCTTTCGTCTCTGGATTAGTTTAATGGCATCTCTGACACCTGTGTCCTGTGAAAATTATCAAGCATACATTTCTACGTAGAATGGAAGACAAAATCAACAATATAATCAAGATTACTAGGCACCTAATTTACACTTTCTACTGTTACGTACTTCAGTTATTCAGATTCATGTAGCTTAAATTAGGAGAATGAGTTCCCAGATTTAGATCCTAATTCTGCAAACAGAAATGTACTTCAAAAGGTCTTTTCAAGACAGTTAAACTACTTATTTACATAATATCACTTAGACATAAGACATCTGCCACAGATTTTTGACAAATTCAGTTTGACCTAAATTTGATTTTGGTCTGAATTGTATCGAAGGAAAATAGGAAAACACGAAGGTGACAAGAAATATGCATTAATAATAGAGCTTCATTGAAAAAGGTGCATTTCAGCTTAAATTTAATGTTTGTTTACATAGCTACAATTAACCTAATTATGGAATTAATTTAATATTTCTGTGAAAAAAAAAAAAATCTTAATTATATTTTTTTCATTACAACTATGTTTTAAAACACCATAATATATATCCTCTTTTTCATTTTGATCTTGGATGAGTTGCTCTCAAGACTATAAGAGTTGTGTCTTTCTGATATTGTCTTTTAGTTTTTACATTTTTCATTTATTCCTTACAGCAGGTAATTGATTTTTCCTCCTTTTTT
>WTSP01019046.1:0-19933 GCA_025331215.1 Actenoides lindsayi | reverse complement strand
GGGGGAAGGGAGGGAAGTGTGGCATAAAGATCTTAATATAAGCAATGTGCAATCCATGAAGAGTAACAGAGCTGGATTTTTATGACCAATGAAAAGCACTGAATCATCCAGGCTTGAGCTGTTCTGTGGGAGCTCAGCATCACTCTAGACCATGACTGCTTTGGAGCATCTCCTGTGGAATTTTTCCACACCTTTGATTGCATGGACCATGCCCTTGTTATTTCAAAGAGTGTTGTAACTTGCCTTCAGGATGGTCACAAGTCTAACATTAGTCAATTCATCTATCTATTCATAAGGACTAGGCAGCACTAAGCAAACTTTATCCTAATCTCTCAGAAGCTTTGCAGTTGCATAAGGTGCATGTTAGTAGAGATTAGGAAATGGGCTGCTTGCTGTCTTCTATGGACCATTTAGGGCTAGAAATTGTTTAAATCTCATTGTTTTTCCAAGCAACCAAGAGGCACCACCACCAAGCTATAAAAATGTATTTCTTTGAGATGTCGCTAAGTCCCAAATAAAGTAAATAATTTCTGTTATAAAAAACCCAGAACTAAACCAGAAAAGTAATAAAACATATAGATGAACTAATTTCAAGGGTTTGTTAAGGTGGCAGGGGCAGAGAGATGTAAATGAGGCCTGCCTATAGACTGAACTTTCCATTTCCAAACAAGCTGCTTTAGAAGACTTCATGATATTATTAACAACTCTAAACCACTAAATTCTGCTGAAATTTCTTATATACTCTAAGTGTATTTGCTTAGCCATCGCAATATGCAAGCTTAGCCTTGTGGCACCTGCCCTGCATCTATCTGGACAGTAGATTAAGTAGCCTATTTATTCGTATCTGCAGAAACAGGTCACAAAATTCCTTCCGAGGAATACATGGGTTAGAAGGCCTAGGAAACGAAAGGCTTAATTCTCAAAAGCACTGTAAAATTAATTCCATTTCTTGAAAAGTGTCAACTCCTGTGGAAAATGCAAGGAACTAAAATTTTGTTTAGGCTGCCAGTGCTTCAAAGTGCAAACTATATGGTATCTGACTACTTCCTGAAATGCACACAGAAATGCAGAGATGTTTAAGTGCATGAATGTCAATGCAGAAAAAGTAATTGGAAATCGACGCAGAAAGTTATGACAGATAAAAATAACATATTGACAATGGAGCCATTTATGATGGAGGTGTAACTTGTAAATCATAATGGAATTAAATTTCTGGGAAGAATACCACAAAACCAAACCAATCAACCAACCAACCAATAACAAAACCCCACAAGCAAACAAACAAAACCCCAAACCACAAAACCTAAGTAACAAGCCCTTTCATTGTAGCTTTTGTACTGGAGCAGCTATAGGTGAAAGGAGCTGGAGACATGTTATACAGAATACTTTCTGTAGCTACCTTTAGATACTACTTTTAGATCAGTAATTTCAGCATTCCCTAGTTGCAGAAGTCCTCTTCTCTGCAGGATTACAGAACTGTTTCTCATTTCTTAGAAGAGCTCTTGTTACCAAGATATAGGTGGATTATTGTAGTTCTATAAGAAAGAAGGACCAGAATCTATCAGGAAAAACAGGAAACTGTAACTGAGCCTTCCAGAAATTTCTAACCACAAGTGGCCTCTGAACAATGAAACAAAAGGCAGGTGCCCTTTCTGTAATTAGCCTAGGGGTAAAAACTGGAGAGGGAAAAAAAACCAGCCTGCACTGCACTGCTATGTTGTTCAAAATTACAATCTGTTGGCATAGTTTTACTCTTAAAATGCCAAACACATTTATATAGTCAAAGTATAAAGGGGAGGGAACATTATCTTGACTCTTAAAAAATTTAGACATGAAGCAATCTCAGTCATCAGAAGACAGGCAATTCTGCATTGAAAATCTAGTTTTGTCCTGCTCTGGCAGGGAAATTGGACTCAATGATCTTCGGAGGTCCCTTCCAATCCCTACCATTCTGTGATTCTGTGAAACAGAATTTCAAGTGGTTGAATAATGTTGTGTTTTGAAAATTAATCTGCCCATGGAGTCAAAAAAGTCATGCATGTTTTTTGAAATTATAGTTTGGATCTTAGACACCTAGTTTTCCACAAAACTCACTTGGGTCACTTAAGTACTTCACAGAATTGTGTAGAAAATGTTATTCTGCCAGGTTTTCTATCTTTTCAGAAAATAGTTGCTGCATTTCTGTTTTCTGTGCAGTACCTACCACACATCCTTATACCCCTGCTTCCTATCCCCCCTGTTATTGTGCTAAGTAAGGATTCTGGCAGTTTATCTCTGCTAAGTAATGCAGATAGAAGCTAGCATTACAGTATTATTTAGTTCAGTAGTGATGCAACAGAAGCTTGGGCCAAGACAGGGAACAGGAACTAGCAGGGGTCTCTTGGTCTGTACCTGAGTACAGAGGATGCAGCTCCAGGAAGGGGAAAGAGAAACAGCTTGTTACAGTGTGGTGGTGATCAGTCTACCAAAACTGGCAGCAGCAGTGATAGGAATCCAGGGACCTTGGAACAAGGTAATCTGGGGATATAATGTGATTTTATCAACACTGACTCTGCCAGGTGGAATGACCAGAAAATAAGCCACTAAAAATATGTTTTCAGTAGTCACCAAATCTTGCTGTTAATTAATAATACCAAGAAAACACATCCAGCACAGTGTGTAAATGTCTTCGTAGTCTTGAATTTTTATTCTTTTTAACAGACTACAAATAAAGAACAGTCTTTCTCATTTATCTGGGTGATATTTAAGAGCAAAAAAAAATGTCAAAAGAATCTTTTTTTCATTATAAACTGTTTTCCAGATTTTATTTTTAATATATATTGTAGTTGCAAAACCTCTATGAAATGTAATAATGTCATTTCATTCCAATGTATGTGGGGAAGGCTGTAAAAATCTGTGATCTCAGAAAAGGTCATTGGTAAAGTAGCCCACGAGAGCTTAAGAAAGATTTGTGTATTTGAGGTTAAACAGAACTGAAAATGTTGTTGCTGTTGTTCTCTTTTCTTTTTTTTCCTTTTAAGATGCAATATGAAAAGTTAAATAAATATGATTTTCTGAAACACAACTGTGGCCATGCTCAAATCCACTATACTTATGTTAGTACCCTCAGGCAAAGATAACCCATTCATTTTTTTGAGACCAAAAAGTCTCACTGAGTGGAACTTATCCTGTGGTCTTGACTCTTTCAGAGTTGAAGAATGAATTTTCTGGCTTTAAGCAAGTGAGTTTTAAAGAAACAGGTTGAAAAACAGCTGGCCAACACACCAGAAGCTAGTTGCTAATTGCAGCAGTAAGTTAATCAATGAAATAGCAGTTTAGCTTCTGGGTATAATAAAAGAAGATAAAAGACCACACAGAAATTCTATCATTAGGGTATGACCAGCTCTTGAGTGGCATACATTACTTTCCTTCTTACACCTGACTGCCTTTGACTAGGCAAGTCATGCATCTGCTTGACAGCTATTAACAGAATAAAATAACAACAAAACCCCCACATTTTTTGGGCAAGATCTGATAAAGATATTTACAAAGACAATTTAAGGGAGTGTTTGTTATGCACTTTTGTGTTTGCTTTCAAAACATTTAACTCCAGAGACAGATGGCTTGTACAGTTTTATCAGCATCTGTGTCATTATATATTCAAGCAGCCAAGACTGATAACCAGCCTCATGTATTACTGATTGTTCAGAGAACAAATACTTTGAAAAAAAAAAACAAAAAAACCCCACATATCAATAAAGTATTTCAGTGTGGAAAAATTTGATACAGAAATTTCAGTAACATAGTGACATTTTTATGAAGACAAAGGAAACAAATTAATGCAATTATAAAATTAAAGCAGCACAAACAGGTTTTTGAGTGGTGTCATTGCATGTGGTAATGAAACAACTTCACAAAATTAGGTGAAAGGTATCGTTTAGTAATGGTAGAGGAAAAAGATAATTACCATTAAGGCAACATTATGCTTTCCCAATACAAATCAACCAACTCTTCAGTGCAAGCTATCCCCAGAAGATCTCTCTCCCATCATAATATTCATGATCGTTTCATTTTATGTTACTGAATAGCAAACTGAAAAATGAGCAGTGTTAGAAAAGAATAAACTGTCTCTACTTGAGAGTATAATTACACAAAGCAGAAACTGAAATAGACTATGTTGTTAAAAGAATTTTTTTTCTTTTCTTTTTTTTTTTTGCAGGTGAGATCTTTTTTCCCAAATCTGCTTTTCCTTAACCACTGTAGATTGGAAGCACAGAGTGCTTGCACTGTATCTCTTGAAATATCTCTTGAAATATGTCATTCTGTGGTGAAAGGTTTTCTTTGTGTTTTAATTTTTTTTATCCCCAACTTTTTCTCCTTGGTCAGCAAGACAGTATCATACTGTGAGAGTAAGCAACTTGAAAGTATTTCTGCCACTTCTCACTTTTTTTTCCTCTGAAAATGGGAAAAAGTAATTAAATTTCTGTTAAAAAAAAACCAAACAGTTTTTAAATTATAGATTAATCTTTGGAAATGTTAACAATGTACCATGATTACTTCTTTTACTTAGTATCATTTTTTTTTTTTTTTTTTTTTTTTTTTTTTTTTTTACTAAGTACTTGCCTCAGTTTTATCATAACTTCATATTAGAGGAATCAGAGGTCTTTATAGAAAAACAGGATCTCTCGATTACAGGCAATTATCACAACTCTCATTTTAAAATCAAGATTTTTGTTTCTCTTTGAAATCTCTGCTAAACTATTTTACAGTTGCTTTTTCTCTTTTTCTTAATGGTATTGGCTGAATTATTTCATCTTGTATTGATCTACATAGAAAGTAACATTTATTCTATGCATTTTTCATGTTGTTCTCAGCAAAAGGAAACTTTCTTATATGGGGAATGAAGAAGCAACTTTTGTTATGGTTTATTATATTCTGTCACATCAATGGCATACTGTATATTCTTCAGATATTCAGAAACAGGAGCTACTCAGAGATATGAGGATTATCTTATTACGTTGTAACATAGAAATATACCTGATGGTGTTTTCTCTATGTGTGTTTAAAAGCAGTGCATTGATAATCTGTGGAACTTAATACCATGAATTCAGTTAAAAAAAAAAAAAAAACAAACACCGACCAACCAATCAAAAAAAACATACAAAAAACCAAGCCAACAAACAAAAAAAACCCAAACCAAACAAATCCAAACCAAACAAACCCAAACCAACAAACAAAAAAAAAAACCAACCAAACAAAACAACTGGGAAAGTATAATAGTTGCCATAAAATTAATTGGGATAATTTCAGTATTCAGAAAAAGATCTGTTATTAAGGGTAATTCCACAGAATCACAGAATGGTAGGGGTTGGAAGGGACTTCTGGAGATCATCTAGTCCAACTTGCAAAACAGGTTCACATACAGGAGGTTGCACAGGAATGTGTCCAGGTGGGTCTTAAAAGTCTCCAGAGAAGAAGATTCCACAAGATCTCTGGGCAGCCTGTTCTTGTGCTCTGTAATCCTCAAAGTAGATCTTTCTTTTCTCATGTTCAGGTGGAGCTTCCTGTGTTCTTGTTTGTGCCCATTGCACCCTGTCCTCTCACTGGGCATTACTGAAAGGAGACTGGCCCCATCCTGTTGACACCTGCCTTTTTGACATTGATAAGTGTTAATAAGATCCCCTCTGTCTTCTCTTCTCCAGGCTAAACAGACCAAGATCTTTCAGCCTTTCCTCATAAGAGGGATGCTTCAGTTCCCTAATCATCTTTGTAGCCCTCTGTTGGGTTCTTTCCAATAGTTCCCTGTCTCTCTTGAACTGGGGATTCCAGAACTGGACACAGTACTATAGATGTGGCCTCACAGGGTAGGATAGAGAGAGAAGAGAACCTGCTTTGACCTTCTGGTCACACTGTTCTTAATGCACCCCGGGATACTAATCGGCCTCGTTTGGCCACAAGAACGCACTGCTGGCTCACAGTTAACTTGTTGTCCACCAGGACTCTCAGTTCCTTTGCTGCTGAACTGCTTTCAAGCAAGTCAACCCCTAACCTGTACTGGTGCACAAAGTACAAGACAATTAAATATTCTTTGGCATCGTAACACTGGAATCTTTGTTAGAGTGTCCTCACTTATCATTTTGAGTCTCAATTATATTCTTATAAACTTTTTTTGCTGATACATCACTGACATTTTTCTTCTGATTATTACTGCTTTTTAAGATGCTTCATAACTTCACTATTCATGCCTGCCTGCTAATGTTCTTTCTCAAAAATCAATCTATAATATCTTTCCTGTCACTGGGCTGTTTAATCAAGGAAACAGGTCTCCTTAACTCTTCCAATGTCTACAGCACTAGACAGCTGATTTACTCTAAAGTCAAGAAAAGGCATCTCAAAACTCATGCTCAAACTTACAGTACAGTTAGCAATGAATCATGGCAAAGTATCTCAGATACTGAGCAATATCTAACAAAGATATTTTGAAGTGATTGCTCTGCCTCTTTCCTGTCTTACCCTTCCTCATACATCCAGTCTGATCAGATGAGCAAATTCAGCCACTTAGAAATTCAGCAAGACCAAGAGGAATTTTAGTGCTGCTGAAGACATGAGTGACCTGTCTGCTCCATTGTAAGATGCCTGCAGCTGCCCAGCTGTGTCCTTGGTAGTGTGTGAAAAATGATGCGGGTATTTAATAACACATAGTACTTCAGAAAACTTCATTTATGTCACCTGTGATCTTATATTCCTGATTTACAAAGAATTAGGAGAATAGTTCTTTATCCAGTGACATATTTACGTAAACCTTTTTTTCTATTTACCCCTTGATTTTTATGATTGCATAGCAGCTAGCTGGGATGTATTTAATATGTTAGAAGGATTACAGTTTTTATTTCCTTTCCTGTTGCAATGTTTTAAAGTGTTTCATGGATTTATATTAAATCCAGTGAAGTTTAACTTCTCTTTTACTACACTCTTGGCAGTGTGCATCAGTTTTGTCCACTGGGTAGATGTGTAGAACTGTGCACTGACCCAGATTTGTAAAAAGTTAGACATTAGAATAATCCTGCATACAGAGCATTCCTTTGGGCAAGGCCATTTTTTGGGTAGTATAGAAATTTCTCAGTTTGCAGTAGGCTATTAGTTCTCTAAGGTTCTGCAGCAATAAAGTGAGATGAAAGCAGAATACATCCAAACTGTAAAGGCCTTTACAAACAGCATTAATTCTCACTCAAGATCTATAAAAAGTATGTTTACTTCCTCTGACATTTTCACCTACCTAACTCTATTTTTGTAGTGTTTCTGAGAAGGTAAGTTACGTTTATTCATAGTAGGATCTGAGACTAATGACTTAGGGCTTATCGAACTGTATTTCCACGTTTGGAAACTGTGTAGGTAGCATATACAGAGAGTATATGCCCTACAAAACAACTGCTCTCTAACAGAATGAAAATGTATCTGGCATGCACAAGCACAATGTTTAGTTGCAGAATCATTATTTTTATATAAATTTAATGCCAAATATCACAGTCTAATATTATGTTGGGTTTTTTTTTCTCTCTCCCTTTTCCTTCTTTCTGTTTATTTTTCTTCTACAGATGGGCCTCTTGGGCCACGTGGATTAGCTGAAGCTACAGAGATGTGTACTCAAGAATGTCTGGTTTTGGGTCATTCAGACAACTGCTGGATGCCTCCCAGCTTGGGCCCATACCAACAGCCAAAGTCTCCTCTCTCCACCTTTGCACCTCAGAAAGAATGGGTTAAGAAGGACAAGCTAATTAATGGACACACATTGACCAGGACCTGGAAAGAAGATAGCAACAGAAACCAGTTCAGTGACCGAAAGCAGTATGGTTCCAGTGAAGGCCATTTCAACACTGGCAACCACATGACTGACATTCCTCTGGCCAACCTGAAATCTTATAAGCAGGCCTCAGGAGCTGTTGAGAGTCCAAAGGAGCACCAGCTATAAAAAATGGTTACTTTGGACCAATGACTTTAGCCTACTTAGACTTGCTAATACTGTGTGCGTGTCAGAGCTTTATGTATTGGGTAGACCTCTAGAACTATGCTTCACCTAGCAGAGATATACATATCTTTATGTTAGCACCGTAGAAGGTATGATGTCCTGCAACATTAAAGAGTGTTTCTACTAGTTGAGTGGTTTTGTTAACTAGACTTGATTAAAATCTGCAGAGATCTCTCCAGTTTGCAAATACCTTTTTTGTTTGTTTGTTTGCTTTTTTGACCCTGGACTGCTGCTATGAACAACAGAAGATGCATTTGGAGAGTGAGAAAGCATGAAAGTTCAGTGGATTGCAGTGATTGAAAAGCATATGCAGTTAGAAAATTGTGCTCATGTTGTCATTGATCTATGCTGGGACCATTATACTTGAGATCATATTGCAAACAAAACAACCGGAACTGTAAACATTAAACCTATTGTGCTATTAACAATGTTAGTGGACACTTATAAGTCAATCTGTGTTCAAATACTTGTAAATAGAAACAATTATTACTTATAATTTTTGTGTACTTATAATGTTCACTTAAAAAGATACTGTAGCATATTTATGTGTTTCACAGTTGCTTTTTACTTTCTTTCATTTACTTCCTGTTGTTTTGCTTTTATTTCCAGTGATGATGTTTCTGTGTTAGTAGTCTGTCTGACACACAATGTTCCAAGGGACCCAAACCAAACCACTTGTGTTAAAAGTGAAAAAGAGAATAATGGGGTGGGAGGGAAGGTTAGTTGCAGAAAGGAAAAAAAAATTCTTTCTATGTATTAGCGAATGATGCCAGCATTCAGGTAGAATTTTTTCTTTTTTCTTTTTTTTTTTTTTTTTCTTTTAATGTTAAGAAAAGATAGGACTTGTGTAGGGGCTTTAAAATTTAGCATTTTTTTTTTTTTAATTTCCATATGTTTCATAAAACAGGGAAACTGCAAAACAAAAGAATAAAATTTAAATGGCTATTGGTGGGTGAGAAGGAAAGCTGTTCATTTGGAATCCTTGATCAAATTAGCTGCAGTAAGTCATTTAATGAGTAGTAGCTGACATAGATCTCAGCTGGAATATATGGAGGAAATTCTACAGGAGCAAAATACAATAATCATGTTTTTCCAGTTGGGCAGGTGTGTGTCTATACCTAAGACAGTTTGTATTGCTCAAACAGCAGCATTTGTGTTGATCTTCATCTGCGTTAATGTTGTAGTAACACAAGTGTTTTTAGACCATAGCCACAGAATATTTAATGTGTTGTGCCTTCATGATGTAACAGAGCATTCTCCTGGTAGGCTAGTTGGGGGAACTAAAGGGTTAAATCTCTAATTGCTGTTTAACTGTTTGTTATCATAGTTGGTCAATGCCTGGCAGGTACCAGTATCACATCACCTCAGTCAAACCAGCAGAGTGACTCCTAATGTTAATGAGATCTAAGTTGCACGCAAAGCAAATCCAAAACCAAAAATTTTTAGAAGGTTTTTTAATAAAGGCAAGACAGATGATTTACAAAAATAAAAAGCAAAAAAAAAAAAAAAAAAAAAAAAAAAGGCCTTACATCAAAAAACAAAAGTTACTTATGCCACAGTGAAACATCAGTCTTAAAGTAACAAACTTAGCTAATCTGAGAGTGATTTCATTCTTACCAAAAACACAAGCCGTTTTTAATTTCCTTCTCTATTTTGTATATAGCAGTTCACTTTTTTTTTTTTCATTTTTTTTTTCTCTCCACAGTATAAAAGGCATATAAATGGGTTAGGGGTGCATTGCTTATTGCAGTACTTATGTCAGTTTGTGAGGGGTGTTTGATGACTTCGACAGAATAAATATCTAACCAGTTATCCTTGTTACTGCTTTGCCAGTTCAACGTTATTTAGTTATTCAGCTCTTGCAATAAATGTTCTGAATTCCTGATTGTGTTGTGTTAGTTCTTGGGCAGATGCCTGAGGGACTTTATACCTGTTAATTTATCTTTCTTTCTGTTATTGTTGGTTGGTTTGTTTCTTTGTTTCATTCTGAATTTCCAGTTATTTTTCTAAGCATATCATGTTCCATTTGTTTCATATAGATGTATATATAAGAATGGTATATACAACAAATGACAAATCCTGAGGGCTGTATTCTGTCTTTCTTATGGTAAGTAGGAACTTAATCAAAATGAATTATTTGAATTGAAGAAATTGTTAGTTACTAAGCACAAAGGTGACAGAATCTAGCCCAGGTTTGTTAGGCATACTTAAGCACATATAATAACTATCCTTGCATGAGCCTTTTTAACAGTACAGTGGTAGCATATAGAAAAGTCAGCACTTATCACACCTCAGTCTTTCTTTTGAGAGTATCAAAATACAGTAAATACTTTCTTGGAAGGAAAATTTCTGTGATTATGTAATCACTTTTGTTGCAGCACAGTAAAAAGAAAGAAAAGAAACCCCAAAACAATAAAGTCAAACAACCTTGAAAACGACACACCAGTAAAAGTAACCTGTTTTTGAACATGCTGAATTTTAAAGCAGAGGTGCCCTGAATTCTATATTAAAATTATAAATTCATTAATTATTTGAAAACCCAAATAGCACCAATTACTTTAAATTATAAGTGCCTTTTTAAACATATATTTTTAAAAATAATCTAGCATCAACAGAAAGTAAATGTTCTGACTATTTCTACAGAAGGAGAACTATAGTCTGTTCCAAACTACAATACTTTGTGCTGCCATCAGCCTGTGTGGAAGGAACACAAACAAATATCATCTAAATTTGTAGCAGGTGAAAATCTTCCCATGTAATTTTCTTAAATTTAGTGTAATTTTAGACTCTTATGACCTCACACAGCTTTGAAATAGTTATTTCCAAAAAAATGATGGAAGAGAAAAGGAGGAAAGGAAAAGGGAGAGGAGAGGAGAGGAGAGGAGAGGAGAGGAGAGGAGAGGAATTCCATTTAAACCAAAGGAATGTTTTCCAGAGGTTTCCACAGAATCTAGATTTGTCCCTAGATTCGTATTCTGTAAGAGTCCATTCATTCACAACCATTTAGTTTGATGAATAAGTAATACTATAGTGCTGTCTAAAACTCACAAATTAAGAAAAAATAAACAAAAGAAAAAAAAACAAAACAAAACAAAAAGTTCTATCCTGACAGGAATTCAGTGATATGTCAGATTATTAAAAAAATAAAATAAAATAAAATCCCACTGCTTAAAATGAGAAGGCAGCTGCATATTGGTGATTATTCAAATTTACTAGCTTTGACATGAAGCATTACTTCAATTTATTGGTAACCTGTTATGGTATGGATGTCTCCCTGACTCCAGTTATAGGTTTTTTAATTCAACTGGGAAGACTGAGTGTCCTTTATTAATTTATTTATTAATTCATACATTTGAAAGACTGCTAAAAAGACAAATCAAAGGTTTCTTCAATACTCCATTGTTTTTACTGTCACTGACCAAAGCCCTTTGTCCCAATAGTAAATGGAAAGCATGCATAGATAATAATCTTGTCCTACTTAATCCTATGCTGTGCCAACTCTTATTAAAGATATAGCAGTCAGGACCTATTTCCCAAGGAACTGTCTGAAGGTAGATAAAGAAATAAATGGAGCAGAATTACAGAGGATGCAGACATTTTAACAAATAGATACGAATACAAATACATAGCTCTTGCTTAATATGATTATTACCTTTTGGCAAATTATTAATAGGCATCATGATCAGAAAGAATCTTAAGGACTCAAGCATGGAGTAGACTAAACTCTAATGGAGAAATTCAGGAAGCTTTGGATAGATAAATGGCATAAAAGCAGGAGATGTATATCTGTGTGAGGGGAAAGAACAGGAGTGATAAAAACTGATGTAACTTACACGAGAAAACCAAGAAACGGAGAAAAGAGAATCACAGCATCAATCAGAAGTTTAGTCCTGGGATGTTGTGAATGGAGAGAGATGCTAGTAGCTTTAATGAAGAAACATGGCAGTAGGCGATGTCAAGGGGTCCATGGGACCCATGACATGACAAAAGGCATAGGGGTAGGGTCTAATCACCTTAGGCAGTAGTATCTGATATCTCAAAATACCTACTGTTGTGAAAGCACAGCAGTGGTGTCATATCCAGTTCAGACAGTGGTCTGTGATGACTGATTTCCCATGACCACAAAATATTTACCTAATTCAACTGATAAAAATTTCCTATGGCATGTATCCTTTCTGTAAAACAAAATAAGCAGTGAGAGTTCTCTACAGCATGTGTGCTTTCATGTGCTAATTCAGACAGCAAAAACAACTGAGTACTCACAACATTATCTCTGAATGCTCAATTCTTTCCTGTTTAATACACTTCTTCAGCAGAGCTATGTTCCAAAGTATTGACTTATTTAATTTAGATGCTTGCAGTCCTTGCTGCTGTGATAAAAAAACTTCAAAATGGAAACTGATTCTAGAACAGAGCAAGGTATTTCAGTATATAGGAAATATGATACAATATCACCCAGAGATTTGAATTAGCTTAGTATACCATGGACAGTTAAGATCTAGCTCAATTCATAGTAGTTTTATTAATTTTCACTGCTGATCACCTTAGTGGACACACCCATCAAATATAATTACCCCATAATCCAAAACTATCTTTGACTTTTCCTCTTGTTTCAAAAAAACCTCACATTGGTAGATACTTTCTTGTAAAATTGTAAGATAATTTTTTTCACAGATTACTTGAGTGGATTGATTCTTTTCCATTTTGGCTTCTCTGAAATATAATACGTTATATAACACAGCTGCTTCCATTACAAACTGCTTTTCTTGTGAGAGTCCACTGTATACTTTGTTCGCAGCTGAAAACACAGAGGGGCAGATTCTGATCCTTCAGGCTTTACTGAACCTCTTACAAAGCAAAATATTAGGACCTGTCTCATAATTAGTAACATAAATAACAAGTCCTTCAATATGCAGTGCACTAGCAAATGCTTAAGAAGAAGCAAATGTAATTTTGCAATTTCCAGGATTTTAAAGCAATGTAGTTCTATTATAAATTAAAATTAATGCTAATAAATGCAGAATTAGAAGCACTTTTAAAATATTTTTTTTTTAAATTGATATAGAGACATGACTTCACTGGACAGTAATAGAACTTCTGTTCTGATATGTATCCTCATCCTAACAAATACTGTGCAGCTCTTTTGAGACACTGAGTGCAATGAATTTCATTAGAACACAGTAGTAAGCATCCTTTTGTAGGAGAAGCTCAGCATTTCACAGAAGTGTGTCCACAATGAGAAACGTATCACAGACATGCAAGTCATATGCAAGTTTCAAACCAAGAATGCTTCCTCTAACTACAGCATCTCATGGCTCTAACTACAGCTTTAAGTTTATACTGCTACCTAATTGTACAATAGTAAAAGTATGTCCTTAACTACCAGAAAGGATCTCAAATTCTTACTGTATATTATGAAAAGAAAGAAAAGAACTGAAAGAATGTCCCTCATTTTCAAAAATAGCTTGTTTTGTTGTTTGTTTTTTTTTTTTACCACAGCCATTCTTAAATCCACCTGTTGAGCCTAGGTATTGCAACACATTCTAATATTGCATGGCATGTAAATAGATACCTTAATTACTCATAATGATACTATTCTATACACATATATATATACAGATTATATATATATATATACTTAAATATTATCAATCACATAATTACTCAGTATTATTTAATGGAATTTTGGGACTATGGATTTTGTTATTTGATGTATATTAAACTGTATGAAGCAGCATATTCTTAAAACTACCCTCACCAATGCTTTTGATTATTTATTCATTAAATAAAGTGCTTTCTTTTGCTTGTTATAATCCTGTTTGTACAATCATGTGACAATGTTTAAATGGGTAAGTACTGTATGGGAATTATAACTGTTTCTTTCCTTGTCTAAATATATACCTATAACAATATTTATTAGTGATCTGAGTTTTAAGAATGTGTCTTTTTATGTTTTTACTATCTCCTTACACATGGTCCAAATTTAAAGGAAAACTGAGATGACATTTCTTCACGTAACTCTGAATACCCCAATGGCTTTTAAATGTCTTTTTGCCTTTATTCACAAGTGAAATTAGGATGAGATCTGTACTTTAAATCAGCCATAAAATAAATGCATAATACAGTACTTAGGGTTTGCTTACTGTAGCTATTCATAAATGAACCTACATTCTTCATTTCTCAGTTAAAGACACATCAAGCCTCAGATGGGAGAGGGAGAGACCATGCACTCAGAGGATAATACATAGAACAGCCAATTTAGCAGCAGATGAGTCAGAAATCTTGTACAATAAGGAGTGGTTCTTTCATGCTTCACAGTCAACTTCCATCTTTGCTGTGTAGAGAGGATCAACTAGAATGTGTGCGTCTTTGGGACATCAAACTTTTGTTGTTGATATAACCGGGAATTGCTTTCGGTAAGCTTTATTTATATCAACTTTCCTTCCCTTCTTTCTTATTGGCTTCAATGTTTTCTGGAGAGGTAAGTTCTGCAGTGCCATAAAATGGTAGACTGAACTTACCACACCTGAGGGTTCTTAGTGCCTACCCAAACTGGACAGCTCTTTTAAATTCCCTAGTTACTTTTTAGGGAATGCCAGATGGGCATTATTTCCACCAGCCATTTTCTAAGGCTTCCTCCTACAATTTTCTTTTTCCTGCATTGCTTCAGAACGCACCCATATTCCTCAAAGATTTCAACATTAAGTTGAATCTGTTGCTATGTTATATTTACCTCTACTACATCCTTCATGGGGTATAAAGAGGTGGTTTTTTTCTGTTTCTTTTCAGGTAGGGAACTGAAAGTGGAGTCAGTGTGGTCAACAGTGCAGAACATATTTAACAATATTTTCTTGTGAAAAAGGGGTATCCAGAATTATGGCCAGGTGGTAACAATCCTCTGCTGAATTTCTTCCATTTGGTATTCACATTCCTTCTAAGAAACACTAAATTTTTTTTCAGACATTGATTTTCTGCCTGCCACATGTATATAGAGACCAGAAACAATACCAGGTAATTTCAGTTAACCAAGCACTGAATTTGACTAGTGAAATTTCAATATCGAGTGCTTATAAAATCTTTACCTACAGATACTTTGCAGATAATCCATAGGCCCAAATGAATAAAAAATTATCTGTTACCAATATAAAAAGATTAAAAAAAAAAAATAAATACACAAAGGATTAGACTCCTGATAAACAATTCAGTCACTTCTAGCTCCCACCCCCCACAAAAGAGCACAGCTGATAAAGATACAGGCTTAATGCTATTAAGTGATCAGTGGAATTTTTTTTTCATATGCAACATCCTGCAGAAAGCTCTGGTTTGTGAAGGTATTTTTGTTTTCATCTGATATTTAAATCAATTCAATGTGAGATTAAAGAACTTCAGTCACATATAACCAAAAATTTAACAGCACATGAATAGGAAAATTTTTTTTTTTTTTTTTCTTTTGCAAGTCAGTACTAAATCGTTATGTACAATCACTACATCTTTCTCAATACTGGGTAAGGAGATTCTTTACAGATAGTTTTCTTCAGGTTTATGTCTACTACTTCGTATTTTTTATAATGCAAGTTTATACTTTGTTTTCTTTTGGGAAGAGAAAGTTTGAATTCTGTTTACAGTGTTTGTACTTTTGGTTTTTGCTTTTTTTTTCCTGAGATTTTTTTTCAAGAGTATTGTTTACCACAGGGAATGGCAGAGGCCTCTGCTTTTCTGCATGATCTTGTACTCCTAGGACATTTAAACTGTCTTCAATAGGAAATTCTTCTACATTATTGATAAAGATCATGCATAATTCCTGTCCACCATGTGATGTTAATTCCTCAAGAGAAAAAAGAAAAAGAAAAGGAGGCAGCCTCTTAAAGACAATTGTTTTATTCATACAAGAAAACCTGTACTGTGTTATGAAAACAAAATTTACAATGGTGTATTCATTCATTCATTCAGAACTACCTACTTACTGATGCTGACTGATTCAGCAACACACTGTTTGTTTCCTTTAGGAATAACACCAACTGAAATTGTGAACATTTATGCTTTATGGTGGGTCTAAATCTCAAAAACATAAGGAGCCTCTGGATACATGGATTTGGGGTAGGTCTCTGGCTCCTTAGTTTTAGATACATAGTGGAGCAACCATTTAAAATAACCTCAAGTTCCCTAACATGTAAACAGTTATGTTTGAAGATCTCTAGAAAGAAACCTTTTATTCCCAAGTTTAGACACACTAATTCTCTGCTTTATGGGGACTCAGAGTGCAGAACCTATTCCAGACTTTGCAGCTGACAGCTGCAAAGAATCCGGATACTATACCATGTCAAATTGCCCGTCACTAATACTGAAGATCTGAAAACCTATAAAAACAACAGTGAAAGAGGGATTGAAGCTAATATGTGCACCTTCTATTTTAAAAAGAAAATAAATAAATTTTGTGGAAAGATGAGGGAAAGATATGCTCAAGATTTTTAGATGTTTTTTCTTTGTAAAACATGTAGCTGCAGGGAAGTATATTGCTAATACTGTATTTTCTTTGGATGCCCTACTATGTATGGTTCAATTAACGTGCTAAAGGCTAAACTCAATAAACTTACAAGCAATAATTCTACACAACTATGCATTCCGTTAATATGTGGTTCTTGTATGGGAAGTACAAAGAAATTGAGTTTCTCTGCATTTCTAGAATATCAAATACATGATTACTATTTATAATGAGCTTGCAATCATAGACTCTGTAATTCTTTATTCCTGAACAATTGCATAATTACTAATTCAACTACATTAACATGGGGAGTAGACGTGGATGGTTTCAAAAGGGACACTACCAATTTAATGAGGTCTCAGTCTATACATTTCCAAACTTAGGGAAATTCTGTTTAACACCCATTGATGAATTTGGGTATTTGTACCAATAAATCAACCAACTGCCATCCAAAAGAAGCATTTAAAAGTGGAAACAAAAAGAAATGAGAATGAAATTGCAGTTTTCACAAGATGCAGCTACCAAAATATTATTTCCTGACTGGTTTCCAACAGTCTGGCTTGATTTACTATGAACTGGTTGCTACTGAATCTATTGAATACCTAAAACTGCCATTTGTGACAGTATTTTTGGATTTTGAATGTTTATGACATTGTAATTATGCTAGAATAAACATGACAATAGGCCATGGGCACAGAGGAGCTATTCTGAATTAATTGCCTTTCTTTTGCATTTGCCACCTCATTTTTTGTGTGTGATAGGCAGCAGCTGATCAGATCCTAAGGTTGTGGAGCTGAAATTTTGCAAAAAGTAAATAGTTGGCAGTTCTACGTAGAGAGGAATTTGCAAAATTTTGTGAAACCTGCATTTTTTTTTTTCTTGAAGGTGTCTTTATTCTGTAAAGGTCACTGTATTAAGAACGTTTGATTTCAGTGGGAGACGGATTAACTCAAGCAATAGTTTTCATGTCAGTGGTCACTACACCAAATAAGGATGAAAGGATATGTCAATCAGACATTGTAAAATCCTTAAACTCATATGCCCCCAAGTAATCCTGCTGTGCAAATTACAATTACTTTACGTAGAGGAGTAAAGGGGAGCAATAATCTTGACAGAGAAAGATTCAAACTACTAAATTGTAGTATGTAGTTGCAGACCTATCACAGAATACCCAACTGTATATCAGCACTACCTCTTCCCATCTGTACTAAAATCAATGGTTGACCACTATTAGTTTAAATTTTATTTTAGTGCTTACAGAGTAGGCTCTGCACACGTTCATAATTTCCTCGCACATGTCTATCAATACAAGTTGCTCATGGACTTAGGCAAATGCTGGCTTCATCAACACATTCACTTGGTAAAAAAAAAAATCAGATTCTTATCCTCAAAACAGGACACTTGAGCCTGATTTGCAAGTGCATGGGGACATCTTCATCTCTTCCTAAGAAATGGACAATGGTGAGACCTAAATCACATTTGCCTTCCAGCCAGAAAGACATTCTGAAGGTCAGGATGAGCAATATGTACTAAGAGTGTCCTCAGCTTGCTTTTTAGCCCTATCTAGGGACAAGCATAGGCAATATGGGAGGAAAGAACTATGTACAATTTCCTTTAGCATTACATTGAGGTGTTAGGCTATATCAGTCCCCAAATGATAAGCCTACAATAGGCTATTTGTTACATGAGGTCCTACTGCAGAGAGCTGTAGTGTAAGTGGCAGTGTGTCATGTATGGGAGGACCTCTCCTGACTTCTTCTCGTTCATCCTTGAAGAAGGATGAACAACGCAGCTATGCCAAAGAGACCTCTCTACACTCCCACTACTGAGGCATCTCTCAGCACCTCTACTGTTATTACTGGGGACAACTGAGTCCTTTACACATTTTGGGAGAGCCCTTCAATCACTGTAAAAAAGCTAGGATGAGCATAGGAATGCAGACTAATATATCCTCTTCAAGCCAGAGCACTCTACTTCCATGGCAAGTGCATATACTGCTACTGGTGAATGAGGAAAAAAAAAAAAAAAAATAGGAAAAGTTTCACCTGAGAGAGCTCCTCAGATGTGAAGCATTTTTTTTTACCACCTTTAATTTCTTCTCATGTGTGAAATAAGCACATTTTTCTTTTGATATGATCTGCCTGTTTGTTCCCAATCCTATTCTAGTAGCATTTCAGCCTTCTGGTTGCATGACATGGATATCAATGTTCCTTTGTAGTCTCTCACCATTCCTACCTATCTTTGTGCTACTGCAAAATCTTCAAAATTTCCAGGGTGAGTGACACATTTTAGCAAATCATGAGCCCTTGAATACTGCAGAACCTTGTTCTCTCTGAATCTTTGTAACATTGGTGGAAAGGCCACTCCTTTTTCTCCTTTAGACCCTCAGGCAACCCAGATTGTCCACAAATTTGAAATTTTGCACAACAGTGTCCCAAAGATGATGTTGACTTGCTTCAAGACTTGCTGTATATTGCATCAGTGAAGGCAATACCTCCATATTTTGAGGGAAAAATCTTGCTTTTAAAGAGTTTCACATTGTGCACACTTGTAGATAATTATGCAGAGCAGCTGCTTTCACTAAATATGAGGATTTTTGAAAGGAGCAAGAAACCAGGATAAAATGGGATGAGTTTGACTGTCTGTAAAGAAAGGGAAAGAGAAAGATGTTATCACAGAATGGCAGGGGGGTTGGAAGGGACCTCTGGAGATCATCTAGTCCAACCCCCCTGCCAAAGCAAGTTCACCTAGGGCAGCTTGCACAGGAACATGCCCAGAAAAGTCTTGAAAGTCTCCAGAAAAGGAGATGCCACAACCACTATATGTTTGTGTGTGCTGTAGCCAAGATCAGGATGGATGTCTTCTTGGAGAATGTCCCTCTGTGATGACTGAGATCAGGATAGTCATGCATGGTTGCAAACTGAGTAACAGTTCCAAAGGCTTCATTTCAGACAGTCTTGATTGATACTCACAGTCCAGGAAAAAAATGAAGTAATGAGTATGCAGCCGAAGAAAGCATATTATGAATACATCTAGTTAATTGTAATAGATGTGAAAAGGCTGAATTACAGATGCCGATATTTTCTAGATCTCAATGTCTAACTTCAGATGCCTTCTGACTGTAGATATATGCTTTGTATGCATGTGTGTATAGGAATGTGTGGAAGGAGCAGATGAACTCTGATGAGTATGAGGATATCCACGACCCTGAGGGACATCTTGCCACAACCCTGAGGGACATCAGATGAGCCACATATATTGTTATCATTATTTTGAAAGATAAATAAGATTAAGTTGCTTGGTTTTTTGCTGTGGTTTTTTTTTTTTTTTATGGGACTAATGATTTCCCTATATGTTTACCAATCTCTGATAATTAATTTCACAATGAGATTTAAAAGCCAAAATGTAAAAAAAAAAAAAAAATCCCTAATAAATAAATAGATAAA
>WTSP01019045.1:0-11088 GCA_025331215.1 Actenoides lindsayi | reverse complement strand
AACATTGCACTGAACCTAACAAATTGGAGATGATAAATTTTTCCAGAGCCAACAATGTTCTTTTCTTTTTTTCTGTTCGTGTATTTAGAGCTGCATGTGAGTCACAGTCCCACTGGTACTGCATGCAAGGCCCTAGAACTCATGGACACATAATGCTTTGTATGTTGCTGCAGTATTGCAAGGCTTTGCACAAAGACTACTCTCTTTTGTGTAGGGCCATGCATTGGAGGTGCACACAGCCTGGCCACACTGGGCTACGTGGCAAGAACACGCTCTCCCAGCAGTCACATAAGGTAGACAGATCCCCTAGGCTGGGACACGCAGTGGCATGGACCAGCAGTGTAGGCAGAGAGATGTACCTTTCTCAGCTCTCAGAGACAGCCACAGCTTCTTCCCAAGCACACGGGACTTCAGACTGAGAAGTCTCAGTGCTACACTAATAGCACCAGTTCCCTGTGCTACAGCAAGGAAGTAGGCAGTGAAGCCTAACATTGAGGTGGATTCAATCCTCTGTCACTTTATTAAATCCACACCTGCAACAGTATGATTCTTTCTTAACTGTGAAAGAACTTGTCTGCTCTTCTGGTCACTCTGGAAATGCTGGGAAATACTGTGTGACTATCAGCACTTACATTGTCACTGGGAAGCTGGCAGATTACTAACAAACTAAGAGTAAGAAGGAAGGCTGGTCCTTTGTCCCAGATAAGCCAGCTATCTGAATTGAAATCCCACCTCCAGACTAAGTGAGATGGTTTCAGGTGTCCACAGGTAGCTACCACACAAGCATAAGCACACAATGCACGCAGAGTCAAGATGCTCAGGCACCTACAAATGGCTGTAGTAAGGGCTGAAAGGCTGCCCTTTGTAGCACACGACAAAACATGTTTAGAGAGATGGTTCTCCACACGCCAGAGGTAGTAGCATCTGCTGGAAACGAGGATCTTTGTGTGTCTGGAAACAGGGATCTCTGCAACAACTGGTAGAACAGGCTGTTCCGGGCCTGCTCCTGCTTAATGTGATTGTGTAGTCTGAAACTACTGAGAATGTATGCAGCTAAAAAACTTTTATCAATTCAAAGTATGAAACTCACACTAACCTAGGTTTGAAACACTCCGATCTAAAACATTCCAAGCATTGAACATTCTTAAAAGCAGGGACCTTGGTAAATGGCAGAATTAGGTAAGTACTGGCAGTACTAGATGATGTAATTACTAGTACCTCACATCAAAGTTAATGATCCACTTGGCAACACTGATGTTGCATACTGTAAGACTAGAGATATCAACATCACCTATCCAGAAGAAAGACATGTTGTGAATATACTTAGGTTTTCCATGTCCCTTGCTTAGGCAGCTGTTAATAAGAGGCAATACTGAGTTATCAGATACATTAGAGGTTTTCCTTAATCATTAACAATCGAACACACATCCCTTTCTGACATTTTTAAAAAGGACTTGTAAGATTTAAAGGTGAAAGGTATTTTGCCTTCAATGTACAACATTTGTGTCTCATTTAATTAAGTGGTCTTTCAGGAGGTCTCAATATACCCTGGGGATTTTGTTGTATAATCAAAGTAATGTGTGATAAATACTATGAAAAACAACAGGATAGGTTTGCCAAAAAAAGTTAACGTTGATTAAGAAAATTAAGAACTCTTATGGTAAGATGTAGTATTATTTGTGTAATATTGATTCACTATGTATCATTATCCAACTCGGAGGGATGCAGTGGATAACAAAGCTAGTTCACCAATTTGTTAATTTCAAAAGCAATATACACTTATTTGCTACTTTAAACGTACCTGTTTGGTACAGGACAATTTCAACGGCGTATAAACATATTTGAATAAGGTGGGAAATGGTAAATAAATGATAGTTCCTTAAAAGAGCAGAAGAAACAATACCTTAGCATTTAACTGATCTTTTGTTATAAAAGTTTCCTCCATACTAGATGCCAAAATCAAGTGAAAATTTAATCAAAGTAATGTACCCAGTACTGTACTGTACACAGTGTGGAATCTGCTCTTGCATAACTCACATATATATGATTTTTTAATGTGATTTATTTTTATTGACTCCATTAAGTTCAGCCCATGTAACTCAAGTATAAACTTTTATATTCTGGGGGCTGTACATCAGTGCTCTGACACATCTAGGTGAGGAACTGGTTGCCCAGATAGGTTCTTCCATACTTGTGTTACCTGAAGGACTGTCAGCAAGAGCCCCACGGTTGACCTTTCAGCTGCCACTCCCAGAGATCATCTGCATCGTCGAGTGCCACTTGACATACCCTTGGGTATCAAAGATATTGGGAAAAGGCTGGCAGATAAACCACGAGACTGAAGATAGAACTGCAGCTTTCTGAAGCAACAGCTAGAGGACAGGAGAGATATACCACATAGCAACTGAAATGGTACTAGACAGCTATGTTTAAGCAGCTTTTTGCTTCTCTAGTTAGGTGGGCACTTGGTTCTTTTTCTTGCGAGAGCAGCACTCTGCATCAGCCTCAAAAGCCAACAGTTTTTACACGAGAAGTTACCCATCAAGAACATGATTATATATGTTATTCTCATTTTGATTGTTAACAACCATATGCATTAATTTTCTTTCACACAGCCTACAGTAACATCTTCATACAAATAACATCTGGTAATACAGTTAATAAATGGATTGTCCAAGTACCTAACTCATTTCAGGCACATGCTTCCACAACAAATCACCATCAATTACTGCTCTCTTCACAGAATTCTAACTCCTTGATTTCTTTTATTTCTCCAGTAGTACAAACCATAATGAAACTTTGGATGCGCCTACAAAGAAATTACACAGTATTAAACACTCACATCAGCCTGATTACTTAGCCACATACCAGTAAGCATATGGAATGTTTTGACAAGACTAAAAGTCTCCCCTTTCTTTTCAGAATTACTCTCCATGTCCAAAACACCCTACAGAGAAAAATCGAGACGTGCCTGTAGCATAGAGAGGTATATGTGTGTGTGCTGGTTTTGTCTGGGATAGTTGATTTTCTACAGTCACTAGTGTGGGGCTATGTTTTGGATTTGTTCTGAAAACAGTGGTGATAGTAAAACAATATTTTAGTTACTGCTGAGCAGTGCTTGCACAGAGTCCTTTTCTGCCTCTCACATCACGCCACCAGTGAGTAGGCTGGGGATCACATGAAGCTGGGAGGGAATGCAGCTGGGACAGCTGACCCCGACTGACCAGAGGGATAATCCATACCATATGACATAATGCTCAGCATAGAAAGCTCTGTGAAGAAGAAGGACGTTTGGAGTTATGGTGTTTATTTTCCCAAGTAACCGTTACGCACGATGGAGCCTGGCTTTCCTGGAGATGGCTGGACACCTGCCTGACGATGGGAAGCAGTGAATTAATTCCTTGTTTTGCTTTGCTTGTGTGCACAGCGTTTGCTTTAGCTATTAAACTGTCTTTATCTCAACACAAGTCTTCTCACTTTTACCCTTCTGATTCTCTCTCCCATCCCACCGGGATCCATAGCTTTAAGTATTGTGCTGCCTTCCATCATAACTCTTCTAAGCCAAGAATTCTAACCTATTTTACTTTCTACTTCTGAAAGTCTCTGCTTTTCTTCTTTCAATGTTTTCTTGTTCTAGTCTGCCATACCTTTTGCAAAATAGTATAAGCAAAACTCCATAAAGGACTAAGAATGCTCCAGCCCAAATTAAGCTTTAGTTTATTCCTGTTTTAGACTTTTACTAGCCCAGGACTAAAACAAAAAGATTAATTCATGTAAGGTGCTCCAGGAATTAACTAGCAGCTACAGTACACATACAAAAATGACATTTAATATCTCCCTGTTCATCTATAAATATGAGATTCCCATAAGTTATGTAGTGATTGGCCTTTCCTCAGCATAATGGTGTCATTTTTGTAACTGACTGTAAAGAAAAGCAAGAATAGCAAACTATTCAATGTTACACAGCATATACTATACACAAAACCACAGATCTGCCATCAAAGACAAATGTTCTGCTGAAAGCAAGGTGCTAGACAAACCAAATACATTTTAAAACCTGAAAAATACTCAATAACAATCCATTTGTATCACCCAAAGCACAGAAAAAAGCATGATGAAACAAAGTGCCTCACTTCGAAGAGAAGTGTATCCAAGCAACAGCTTTAAGACACAGACAAAATAGGTCATACAAAGAGAAGGACCAAACTTAGTAATCAAATGTATATTCAGCAGCAAAGATAAAGAAGGGTTAGTGAAATAACTTCAGCATCAAGAGAAATGAAGGAAATGAAAAGATTCGTGATCAGAACATTTTCTGAAGCTAGGAGATGTGGGGCAAAAACTCTGCACTTGGTTGCAACAGTGTGATTCAAAAGAAATTCCATGAGAAATCGTAGAATCATAGAATGTATTGTGTTGGAAGGGACGTCTAAAAGTCATCTAGTCCAATCCCCCCTGCAATAAGCAGGGACATCTCCAGCTAGGTCAGGCTGCTCACTGCCTCATCAAGTCTAGCCTTGAATGTCTCCAGGGATGGGGCCTCCACCACCCCTCTGGGCAACTTATTGCAGTGATCTATCACCCTCATACTAAATAATTTTTTCCTAATGTCTAACCTAAATCTACCCTTTTCTAGCTTAAAGCCCTTACCCCTTGTCCTGTCACTATAAACCCTTGTGAATAAACCCTCCCCTGCTTTCTTATAGGCCCCTTTCAGGTACTGGAAAGTCACTATAACGTCCCCCCAGAGCCTCCTCTTCTCCAGGCTGAACAACCCCGACTCTCTCAGGCTGTCTTCATATAGGAGAGTGCTCCAGCCCTCTAATTATTTTTGTGACCCTCCTCTGGACACACTCCAACAGGTCCATGTCCTTCTTGTGTTGGGGGCTCCAGAGCTGGACACAGCACTCCAGGTGAGGTCTCACCAGGGCAGAGTAGAGGGGCAGAACCACCTCTCTCGATCTGCTGGCCACGCTTCTTTTGATGCAGCCCAGCATTTGATTGGCCTTCTGGGCTGCCATTGAGCAGTGGTAGCTCATGGCCAGCTTTTTATTTACTAGTACCCCCAAGTCTTTTTTCCAAAGGACTGCTCTCTAATAATGGAGTTAAATTTGTATGAAATAAAAGCAGGGTTTTGTCCAGTATTTTATTTTTGATCAACTTTATCCCAGAAGCTCAATAAGAGCTCTAGTTGATTAGGTCTCTGTGCACATGCAGATGAAAGTCATGATGTGTTAAGAAGTTGGTACAGAAGTACAATGGCAAAACTTTTACTGACATCACAGGGTCTTGCAGGCAGCTATTAGGATTTGCTTTTGGTCCTAATTAGGTCAGTGACAAAACACCTCTACATCACACAGAATCATATGCTTGATTTAATAAGAAGGTGTGACCACAGCTGCCACTGGCATCCCATCTGGATCTAGTCAGTTCAGATGAAGAACTTGTTCACCAAGGAGCTTACCTGAAGGTGTGAGTGACGGTTAGCTGTCTTGAGGCACAGATGTGGTAACACTGAAAGAATAACTCTATTCCACAACCAGATAGGAAAAAAAGTTACTCTCTTTTTCCTCCTCAAAAGTTGTGGGGATTTTTTTCCCCTGCCTCTTCAGTTCAGAGCCTGTTGTGTTAAATCCTTGAATGCTCACGGATGGCATTTGTTGTAATAGTGGAGTTTCTGCCACTGCAGATGTACCAGCTCTGCTGCTCACAGGAGCTGTTTCTTCCATTGGTGACCTGCAGGTTTTCCCACCTTTTGACAAGCCCTGAACTGCATGAGCACTCTTTGCTCAATACAGACACAAGCCCTGCAGCCATGATAGATAATAGCTGCAGGATGGCTGAATTAGGACCTCAGCTGGAACTGAGATTCACAGCATCCAGAAAAAGAAAACGCTGCCTCCAAGAGTAGCAGGGTCCCTTGTCCTTTCCTCCTACTTAGCTCAAGACTCAGAAGGATCTGTGCTCTGTGGGTCACTGCCTCTCAGAGCTACAGTTCAGCACTGTTCTGTTGCTGTGGGAAGCAGCAATTCCAAAGCCAGCCTTCTCCTAAAGTCCTGTGGGAAATACCAGTGGGAGAAAAAGTGCTTTTTCCCCTCAGAAGTGATAGCATATTTTCATTCAGAAGGAAAAAAGGGACAAATACAGTATACATGCTGCCATATACCACAGCACTTTGAACACTAAGATTACATAAATGCATATTTAATTTTTAATAAAAATTCATCCTGTAGATTTGCTGTCTCTAGGAGCAGCCACTGACTTTGTTCTGTGAGCCCTGCTGGAAATATTGGGCAGAACATTGTTATCTAATCATGATAAATTTCCCTTTATTTATCAATAAATGACACAGTAAAAAGTACTGGCAGAAATCTAGACAAGCACGACAAGGCTGGGGTAGGAACTAAAATATGTGGTATAAAGGGTAGCACAGCAGTTTGAATGGAAATGCAAAATTTGAGCATAGTTTGGAAGGACATTGTGTATCTGCGTGTCACTGGCACCCAGCAAGCCAACGGAAGAAAAGCCACACAGAGTAAGAGAAGCTACAGTTGCATGTCACCAAGAGAAAGTCAAAAGAACAAACTATAAGCAGACAATCTGCCTCCCGTTGTTTGACTCTTCCTCCTTTCTGGGAAATAGGACTTTGTGTACATTTCTTGTAAATAAAACCAGTGTATGGCAGACTTAGCTGGTTCTCGGTCACTGCATTCCCTAACACAAAAAACCCCTTACAAGGCTGAATCTGGCCAGCAATAGAGGCTACAAAGTGTCGCTGGGTGTGGGTGAAGTACTTTAAAATTAGTTTAAGCAGTTACTCACCTTGGCATGGCCTTACAAAAGTGATCTTTATGTTAAAAAGGCCAAACTCCAAGGAGAGAAGTGTTTTCCACTCTACTACTACTACTTAGTACTACTCTTTTCCACCAGCTAGAATCAATACAAATAACAAACATATCTTTTTGCCCCATTAAGCCCTAACAATCAAAAGAAAAGAAAAGAAGAACAGTTTCTCTCAAAAGAAGAAACAATAATTAAAAATTCTAACCAAACATGTTTACTGACTTTACATAATGCTTTCAATATTCTCTTCATGCATACAACGCAGAAGATTTTACTAATAAAGATAATTATTCCTTACTCATGTTGCATACGTAAATAGCTGTGACTCAACATGGCTGGAAAACTACCGGTTGTTTTTATGAATCTGATTGAAAACATTAAGAATGGACTATTTTATTTCAAGTATAGCAAGGTATTAAAAATCATATTTTTAACCAAAAAAAACCAACTAAAAACCTGCAGTAGGAAATTATTTCTCAAGAGCAATGACTGGAAATTCTCAGGTTTGGAACTTACCAGATATCAGGTACAATACCCACAAGATACTTCCTGTATTTCCCCATGGTAGATGTTTGGAGATTGTTGACCAGTTGTGTATTACAACATATGTCTTAAGGTTAAAAAAAAAAAAAAAGAGATATAGTTTTACGTAAAAAGCAAACTCAAAAACATTGCACAAGTTTTTATTTACAACCAGCAGGGTTAGAATGAGATCAGGATTAAACCAGAGCAGTTGAACTGTGTTTCATAGGTAAATTATGTAGCCAGTCCTTAAAGAACACAGTAACAAACCCTGACCATACCACTGGCAATCTTTTTTCCAGTACCTCTTCTGCTGAAAAACATTTGTCTTGATATTTAACCTGAGTGCAATTTCTGCACTAGGTGGACATGGGAATAACCTGTTTTCTATCTCACCAGGAACTTCTGACATACTTGAGGACTGTTGTCATTCCCCTGCTCATCTTATTCTTCTCTAATTAACCGATCTGAAATAATTCACTATTTCCTCTAGGCCTCTTGACATTCTGCTTGATCTCCAGGTGGTCCACATCCTTCTTTGCATGCAGCATACAAAACCAACAAAAAACTAGCTTTATAACTGCTAAGCAAAGCAAAACTCCTTGCCAAATCCTGCAAACTCTAATCTTCATGATACATCCCAGTAAGACACTTACCTTTTTTTGCAATAACAAGCCATGGCTGACTCACACCCAGTCTGTGACTACCCAAAGCCTGAGTTACTACTGGACAGAACTGCCACCTAACCAGTTTTCCCTAGCAGTTCATTATTCCTGCCTAGATCTGCATCTGGTTTGTTGACTAGTTCCCCATTGTTTTGCATATTTGTAACTGAAGATCACTTTTTATTCTTTCCCTGTCCTCCAGCATACTTAACTCCTTCCCAGCCTGATACATATGTGAATTCAATAAGCATTTTCCCTTTTATGAGCATTCATCCAGGTCACCAGACTCTGTATGTGTGCAATGCACGCTGACACACATTTCCATTTTGATAGAGAACTACACCATTCATTACTCTGGTTTTCCAACAAGCTTTGCATGCAGCTAGCTGCAGATCAATGTAGAACACACTTTACTCATTTGCTTATGAGAATCACGTAACTAACTGCCTGAAAATGAAGCCATATGTCACCTACAGCTCTGCTCCATGATTCTATAGCTTTTCTCTGATCATAAGACATCATGCTGTCATAAACTCAATCAGATTTTTGAGATGTGATTTCTTGTTGACAGTTCCACATCATTATGCTATTTTTCAGGGATGCATACATATATATTTTACTATTTTTCTAGGAATTTAAATTAATTTGCTTAATAATTTCATACCTTCTCTTTTTCTCCTCCCTCTCCACCACGACTGTCACTTTACGACCTCCCTCTATCCTACCTAACACCCATAACTTCTCAAATACACTGATTATTGATAATGAGGTTATGTTAGCAAGATCTTTTAATACACTAGGATGAAGTTAAAGAAAGACTTGGGGTAAATTTGAAAATACCTAACTTAAATACTTTACCCTTTTCTTAACTGAGGCTAACGCATTAGTTTCCTTATTTTACTGATCTTTTGTAGTGAAGTCTAGAAGGTACTGCCTTCCTCACACCTTGTATTTTTCTCCCTTTACAGTTAGAGAACCCTTTCAACCAAATACAATTAGAAGGCTTCTGGAGTGATGTGGGGTTTATTTTTTTTATTTTGCTTCGTAGTTGCATTTTATTTCACTTCGTAGTTGCTTTTTATTTCATGCTTGTGTCCTTCTGATTTTGTTTCTGCATGCTTCTGTTAGACTCTTACACTCAGCCCTAACAGCCTAACATGCTTTCTCCTTCCCTATAGGTTTGTTTTTTCAGTTTGAGTGATTTCGCCAAGCTGGTTTCCTAACTACAGTTGCTGACTTCACAATGAAACCTGTATTTGTGCTCTTAATGTTAGCAACTCCCGTGAATTCCTCTTTCTGTTCTGCTTTCCTATTATACAAGTGTCCTGGTTTGAGTTAGAAAAGAACAAATTCTGTTCAGTCATTTTACTTTTCAGCTCAGTCCCTTGTAACTAACTGCACTTTCTCAAGTTAGCAGCCTGTTTTTGCAGGCAGTGTCTGCTCCTGGCAGTGATAATGCTCCATGTTCAGAGTTAGTGCCAAGGACTGGTATGCAGACCAAGGCCACTACTGGATCTTGAATACCACGTTGGGGATGCAAAAGTAAAAGGCCGCTGCTGCAGGGAAAAGCAGACAGGACAGGTGACCCTAAACTGACCAACAAGGGATTTCATCCCATATATGGCATATTCATTATAAAGCTGAGGGATCACAAGGGTCAAGCTCTCCTCCTCAATGGCCAGCACCTGAGGAGGACTAGATCTGTTCTGCCTTTGATCCCAGTCCTTGTGTTCCTAAATCCAATTCCAGAATCCAGCTCCTGACTGTGGTTCCCATCTGATGCTGAGTACAGTCTGGGATTTTCCCAGTTCCTGCTCCACAGCATCAGTGGTAACTGCCATCAGGGGCGGTTGTGTTTGACACTGGTTTTAGACATATTTGTATATATTCCATATTATTATTTTCATTAAAGCTATTCTAGCTTTATTTTCTAATCCATCTATTCTAGCTTTATTTTCTAATCCATAAGTCTCCCTTATTTCCCTTCTCTTCCCCTTTGGGGAGGGAGAGGGGCTAACAGAAAGCACAGGTCTAGCAGGCTGCCGTGACCTTAAACCTTAACAACAATCTTCCCAGGGGACCCCACCTTCCTCTTCTCCAAGTTCATTGAAGGCTGCCTTTCTGAATTCCATGGGATACATGTTGATCCTACTCCTCGTTCTGGTCCTGCAGGTCAATAACTCACTCTGCTATTTCATGGACAGTAGTCTCATTTAATGACTAGCCTGACCTTTTCAGCTAGTTGCTTCTTATTGGATGTAATCAAAACTAGAATAGCCTCATTACTCTGTGTGGACTTCTCCAGAAAGCCTAGAAGGCTCACCTACCTCAGAGAATCACAGAATCATTGAATTGTCACGATTGGAAAAGACCTTTAAGATCACCACATCCAACCATCAACCCAAAAAACTATCAAATAAAACAAAAAACCTAAACTATCAAACAAAATAAAAACTAACAAAAAACCCCCAACAAACAAAAACAATCAAAAACCCCACACCTCACCATTCCACTAGAGCATGTCCTGAAGTGCCTCACCTATATGGTTTCTGAACACCTCTAGGGATGGTGACTAACCCACTTGCCTGGGCAGCCTGTTCCAGCACCTGATGACTCTTTCAGTAAAGAAATTATTCCTAATATCCAATTTAAACCTCCCCTGGTGCAACTTCAGGCCATTTCCTCTAGTCCTGTCGTTATTTACTTGAGAGAAGAGGCCACACCCAATTCCCTACAAATTCCTGTCAGTGAATTGCTCCAGCAACAAAATGTCTTTCTTGTGGTGAGGCACCCAGAACTGCACACAGTATTCAAGGTGTGGCCTCACCAGTGCTGAGAACAGTGGAACAATCACTTCCCTTCTCCTGCTGGCCACACTATTGCTGACACAGGCCAGGATGCTGTTGGCCTTCTTGGCCACCTGGGCACACTGCTGGCTCGTGTTCAGCTGGCTGTGGATGAGAATCTCCATACAAACAGTGACATAATGAGCTAGTTGCAACCTGCTTTTTGTGGTGGACCAACACTGCAGTCCCTTGAAATCAGAATATGATAGAGA
>WTSP01019042.1:8640-20915 GCA_025331215.1 Actenoides lindsayi | reverse complement strand
CATAAATATCTGGTTCCTCCTTCCTGTTTTAATCCGTTTTGTTTGGGGTTTTTTTCACTTTTTTTTTTTTTTTTTTTTTTTTTTGACATTTGTAAAGCTCTCCGAATATTCCTTAATCCAGCCAGAAATCTAAAAAGTGTTTGATAGGACAGACACTAACTCCAGAGACTTGAAATTCATTCTGTCACTAGAAAGGCTGTGGTATTTACGCTCTGAATACACCCCACTGAAGCACATTCCCACATCCCAGACTCAGAAATACCCAGGCTCACTACCTCATGCTGACTAGGAATCTTCTTAAGTCTACTAGATACCCTCCCTTCCTAGTGTGGACTTAAAATTCTAAAAGACTTGGGAAGCAGCTGTATCCTTGTGGTCCAACTGGCAAAAGAAGGTCCTTGTTCCTGTGAAGAACTGCGCTGGAGTAGGAAGTCTTCTGCCCTCAGGAAGAATTCAGTCTTTAGTGGAGAAGCAGAGCAATGTTGTAAGAGATCTATATTTGAATAAAACACATTCACATAGAGGAAGGAGTGTTAGTTAGAGGACCTCAGCTTGAAGCAAAGCAGCCTGCAAATTAAAATATAAGTAAAGCTTACCTGTCATAGTTGTATGCTTTATACAGCTGGATGCCCAGAAAGGAAACTAGTTCATGTATAAACAAAACCTCTTACAAAATTTTGAATGTCCATCTGGAATAGCCTCTGAGTAATTACACACAAATTGAGGTTTGGAATTATTAAGTAATAACTCAAACAAAGCCAAGATGAAGAAGGATGGGCAGCATTCCTTTGATTAACAGACACAGTAGGGGACAAATGGAAAATCACTGCTGTTAATATAAAAATATATATAAATGGCCAACTCCAAGGAGTCTACGTAGGTCTTGGAAACCCCAAAATCATTAGAGAAGACTTTCTTATAATAGTAGTGTTCTTAAAAAATGCACAAAATCTTTCTACCTCTGCAGACTGATTCTGAAGGCTCTAAGAGTCTAAGGTAGTTCAGGTAACAAAATGAAAAGTACTAGAGAGATTTACCTCTTTTATTTGCACAGTCACCAGTAAATCTAGCTCACAGCAAATGGAAAATTGCAGGTTTCTAATGAGTGAAACACTACTCTATTTTTGTGGAGGAACATATGGTTCAGAGAAACTGGAACAGAAAAATTCTGACTACCCTAATGGTGGGGTTGTTAACACAATTGTTATTAAAGCTCTCTTAACTGTTTTCACTGCAACACAATGAGAGACCTCGAGGGCAGCACTGAGCTGTCGTAACTACTAGATCATCCATTCCCTTCCTGCTATTCCTTTTCTTGTCTGCTACACATCTTCCAGACTCTGCAACAAATGAGACTGTAGTTTGATGGACAATAGCCTCTTTTGGAAAAGAATCCTACTTAAAACTCAGAGCAGCCTTTCTTCTGTATAGAAAGAAATATTCAATCTGTGGAAAAAATATTATTCAAACATATAATCAAGGGTTTAATAACAACATATCCTAACTTTGACAAAAGTACTACATTCTTTCCAATATCACTTTTAGGTATAATGGCTTACATCTTACTGAGAGTACCATTTTGCAGACAAAATCTGGATCTCTACCCTGAAAAAGCAAAATGAAAAATGCTTTCTATATGCAGCTGCAGGAAAACAATTTTAAAAAATCTATTTTAAGTACACAATAATCAATAATCTCTGTTTATCCCTACTCCCATGCATTATATTGCTTCCCTAAAATTCACCTCAACAGCTCACTAAAATTCATTTGCTAGGGACATTTCATCGATTCCCACTGGTACTTGGGGGATTTTCTACCATTACCTTCTTTGCTTTCTCAGGAGCAAAAGGTTTATAAAAAATTGCAGCTTTGCATCAGAGTATTCCCCATATCCTGACTATTCTTATTCATACTAGGTATGCCCAAAACATCTAACCCATTTGTTCTGTGGCTTGACTTGCCAGATTTTGGGAAAAGCCAGCTTGCAGCAGCCAAGGAGCAACTAAGCAGTTCCAGTACAACCCCAGCACTGGGGTACATGACCAGTGATGGGGCCTGCTGCAAGATCCCTACTCCCAGGCACAGCAGCAAGCCAGTCAGTGAAGCCTACTGAGTACAGACAGCATCAGCAGCCTGGGGTGAGATTAGGTGCACACCCCATCCTTAGACATTCTGTCATACGAGAATCAGGGAAGTTGGCTACTTTCTCAAACTATCAATAACTGATTTCTAAACTGCAACTCTTGCCTTCCAGGGAAATGTTACATATCCCTGTCCAAATCACGTTCCATCCAGGAGGACACTTATATTTCCAATGTCTGTGCTACACATTTTGATATTTTTAGTGCTCCTCACAAGCATTAAAACAGTTAATAATTTTATTTTCTGTTATACAGAAAGTTGACTGCATGCAGTGTATATTTGTTTGTACCTATCTTCTTAATATGACCAAGCTTTGCTATAGAGTGAGGGTGTCAACAAACAAATACTTAGCAGAATTAACCTACTAATGACATGTCACAAAATTCTGATTAATGGATAGTTCATAGCCTTCTCTTCCCAAAGAGCAGAATGTTATTTTCAAAACTTTTTTAAGAAAACAAGCTTATAGAAATCAGTATAATATTATTCCTACTTGCCATGGTTACTTTTTAGATAATGACTTTTTTTTTTTCTGTGTAAACCTGAAATGTTATGCCTAACTCATAAGAGCTGATGGCTCTGTGTGTTTTTAAAGGAAATAGTCCTAAAATAATTTTCATGAAAGGAGAGGGTAAACAGGTGCAATTTAAGAGGCTGCAAATCATCAACTTTAAGTCTCTTTAGCCTGTGGGGAGCCAACAACATTGCCTTCATATGTAATTACCAAACACTACTTTTTCAATGATGCTGTGAGGTCACTTGGTGAAGTCGGAACTCCATATTACATTTTCCTACACTACTGATTAGACACTACACATGTAGGGGAGCAAACATAATGAGATATGCGTAAAAACATGGAGAGGTATTTTTAACTTGTGGATTCTTCTCCGTGCTATTTAGGAGATGGTGGTTTTGTTGCTGAGCTCAGAAGGAGTGGATCTTCCCTGCCCCACAGGAGAGCAGTAGTTTCTGGTCATGCTTCTCCCTCCAACTGGTAAAGACTGTGGACTAAGTTCTGCACCACAGTTTGTTTAGGGGGTACTCCAGTCTAGTACTCTGATCTGTATAGTCAGAGAAGTTTTCAGAAGACCCTACAGGTAAATAGGCAATTCTCATATTCTCCTTGTTATGATATTAGAAGGGATGTGGATGTACATTGCTAAAGTATCTGAGAAGGAATTACAAAGGTACAAGTTTCAGCTTCATTTTGGGCCATCAGACGTCTTTAAGAAGAAAACAGTCATACAAAAGGTACCTGGTCTGTTGAGCTGGGGAAGACAAAAGAAATTGGTGATCTTAACCATACTGCTTCTCACCATGAGTTAAAAATAGTGGTTCGCAGTGCTCAGAATCCCTAGGTTGGCTTTTCTTTTTCATTTCTTTGAACAGAATATTCCTCAATATGAATACCTGATAACAAAATATATTGTTCTATTTCATCTCGCAACTAGCAAACTGAAGAATTTAGCCCAGCTTCAGTTAGGCTCTAATATGTCCCCTAGGTAAATTTTCCTTGTGGTCAAAATGGAGTAAAATACATCCTACCAAAGCAGCTGAATGTGGGCTATGTGTCAGTAATGCTGTGCTGGTTTCCCATTATTAATATCAGTTATATTTTCAGTGTCTTTCTTCTCTTCTAAAAAGTTCAACATATACTCTCAACATAAATTTTGAGCTTTATAGTTAAATTCATGGGCATACATTTTTATTATATAGATTAAAAAAAGGAAGTTATGTATGATACAAAATTGAACTGTGAATTCTTCATCACCTTTGTAACTGCTGAAAATTGTCTGTGGGTGTAAGAATTATTCCCAACTGCATCCTGACATACTTTCCCATTTAATGACTTATCTGCCAGAACACACATTTAAGAACAGATCACTTCTCAGCATTACTTGCCAATCTATTAATCGAAAGGTAGATTTTTGACACCTGCTTCCAGGAAAGATAGAATAGCTCCGGAGAGAGCCTATCCGTGTCCCTGTGCTCTCACTCTGCCAGGAAGGTATCCCAAGGACACACTAAGTGTTTGGGAGGTGGCACAAGGGACAGACCAAACTATGGCATACTTCACTCTTTATCATTTTTGTGAACTGAACAGTTTTTCTTCTGTCAAGTCAGAAGAAGTCCCCTGGAATGTCATTTCTGTCTGGAGGCAGAACATCACCCTCATAGTGAAGAAGTTTTTCCTTATATTTAGATGGAACCTCCTGTGTCCCAGCTTGTGCCCACTGCTCGTTGTGCTGTCACTGGACACCACTGAAAAGAGTCCTGTTCCATCCTCCTTGCACCCACCCTTTGGATATTTATAGACATTCATAAGGTCTCCTCTCAGACTTCTATTCTCCAGGCTAAATAATCCCATCTCTCTCGACCTTTCCTCCTAAGAGAGATGCTCCAGTCCCACAGTCATATTTGTTGCCCTTCACTGGACTGTCTCCACCTGTGGAGCACAGGACTGGACATAGTATTCCAGTTGTGGCTTCATCAGAACAGTATAGAGGGGGCAAATGACCTCCTTTGACTTGCCGGCCACACTCTTCTAAATGCACTCCAGGATATCATTGGCCTTCTTGGCCACAAGGGCACATTGCTGTCCCGTGGAGAATTTATTGCCTACCAGGACTCCAAGATCCTTCTCCTCAGGGCTGTCTTCCAGCAGGTCTACCCCTAACCTGTATTGATGCATGGAGTCATTCCTCCCCAGATGTAGGACTCTACATTTATCCTTATTGAACTTCATTTGGTTCCCCTTTGCCCAGCTCTCCAGTCTGTCCAGATCTTGCTGGATGTCAGCACAGCCTTTTGGTGTATCTGCACTCCTCGCAGTTTAGTATCATCAGCAAACTTGATGGGGGTACATTCTGTCCCTTCATCCAGGTCATTTATGAAGATGTCAAATACGACTGGACTCAGAACTGATCCCTGGGAACACCACTACTTACAGGTCCCCAACGGGACTCTGTGCCACTGATCACAACCATCTGAGCTCTATTGTTCAGCCAGTTCTCAGCCCATCTCACTGTCCCCCTTCTAACCCACAGTTCCTGAGCTTACCCACAAGGTTATTATAGGAGATAGTGCTATAGGTAGACAACATCCACTGCTCTCCCTGCATCTACCCATTCAGTCACACAATTGTAGAGGGCAATCAGATTAGTCAGACATGACTAATTTAGTCAATCCATGCTGGCTACTCTTGATAACTTTCTTTTCTTCCACGTACTTAGAGATGACCTCCAGAATGAGATGCCCCATCACCTTTCCAGGGATGGAGATGAGGCTGACTGGTCTGTAAATTCCAGGGTTCTCTTTCTTGCACTTTTTGAAGACTGGAGTGACATTGGCTTTCCTCCACTCCTCTGGAATACCTCCCCTTCTCCATGATCTTTCAAAAATGATGGAGAGTTGTAGAGCAACAGCATCAGCAGCTCCCTCAGCACTTGTGGGTGCAGCCCGTCTGGGCCAATGGATTTGCATATGTTTGGTTTACACAAGTGGTTTCTAACCCAATCCTCATTGAGCAGTGGAGAGTCTTCTTCCCTGCAAGCTTTCTCTCTTACTTCCAGAGTCAGGGATTACTGAGGGTTGGTCTTAGCAGTGAAGACTGAAGCAAAGAAGGCATTCAGTAACTCTGCCTTCTCTGCATCCTCTGTCACCAGGGGTCCCACCTCATTCAGCAGTGGACCAAATTTTCCTTATTCTTCCTTTCGCCATTGATGGATTTGAAGAAGCCCTGCTTGTTCTCCTTTACTTCCTTTCCCAGAGTCAATTCCAGGAGGGCCTTGGCCTTCCTTCTTGCATGCCTACATTACCTGACAAAATTGCTATTATTCTCCCAAGACACCAGTCACTTTTTGAACATACTGTGAACTTCTTTCTTCCACTTGAGATTTTCCAGCATCTCCTTGCTCATCCATGCTGGTCTCCTGCCTCCTCTACTTGATTTTTTACTCAAAAGAATGCACTTATCTTGAGATTGGAGGAAGTGATGTCTGAATATTAATCAGCTCTCTTGGGACCCCCTACCTTCTGAAGTCTTAGCCCAATGGATTCCTCCAATTAGGTCTTTGAAGAGGACAAAGTTAGCCCTCCTGAAGTCAAGGGTTGCAATCCTACGTATTGGCGTTTTTTCTTCACATGACATTAAGATCTACCATGTCATGATCACTACCGCTAAGGCTGCCCCCAACCTTCACGTCCTTAACCAGACCTTTGGTCATTAATACAAGGTCCAGCAGCACAGTAGTCCCAGTGGGATGCATATGCACCCCATCTGTTGAGTTCTGCATCCCAGGAACATGGGACTGCCATTGCTAGTAGAAAAGAGCATGGTGTTTTTAATGAGTTTGTGAGACTGACTGAAAGCACACCAGCTTTCTAGTTAAAGCTTTCTTTTCACATCTGGCAAGGGAAGTGGAGACTTGGTGGAAGGTAAGCATTGGCATGGCCAGCAAAAATGCTCTACCATCAACACTACATGCTCTACCTTTGCAATCCCTGCTGGATGTTTACGTTTAATGTTATACTAGAAAAAAACCTAATCTTCACCCAGTTCTCCCTGCATGCTTTTATAAAATGCTCCTGACTTGTAGAGGAATAAACCCCACTCTCTGTTAAGGAAATACTCATCTTAGAACTACTTTTTTGAACCGAAGACAGAGTATGATTGTTGAGGAACTCGCTCTGCTTATTCAGCACTCTAAGAACTACAGCGTTCTCTGGTGAATACAGAAACTGGAGAAAGGGCTTCAAGGAATTCCAAGGAAGCAACATGTAAGAAAGAAACTGAGACATCAAATGAAAAGGAAGCATACATAGGAAATGGGAATGGAAAAGGGTAGAGGACACAGAAGAGAGAACAGGAAAAGAGAAACCCTACAGAAGTGAAACTAATCTCATTTAATTTCAGGTGTTAACCATTTATAAATCCACACCTGAGTTGTCTGTCTTCCCTGTACAGTCAAAGGAGAGCTGGTGATAATCCCACCAGTGCAGCCTAGGGTGTGGTTCACCTGGACAATGTGGGAGTCTACTTTAGGATGAAATGAACCACACAAAAACTTCACTCCCAACGCTGGCCAGGTCTCCAGTGATGAGAAAGTACAACCTTAGACATCAGCACAACATCTTATTGCTTCTTCTAATGCAAAGGGTGATTCTGAAATTCTTTCTGTCTCTCCCAAGAACTTAGAAATTACACTATATCCATAAATTAGTCACTGACTAAAATCACACTACATTATCAACTTTCCTTCAAGTATTTGCTGAAAAAAAATTTCAAAGTATGCCTACTATTTTTGATAATTTATCAGGTGATGAAAAGATCTTCGAGTTTGGTTTTTTTTTTCCTGTCATTTCAGAGTGGGCTGAACTGCAAAGAGTGAACAAATATAATGAATCACAATCTTCATCTCATTTAAATAAGCTGCCCTAAATGACAATTTTCTTTCATATCTAAGAATGTGTCTGCATTGTGCAACGCAGCATTGTGAAAAAGTATTTTGATCAGGTATAAAACTGTATGTCCATGCAGCACAGGGCACTACAATGCCAAGATCCTGGAAGCAGGAAAGTTGAGCTATTGTTGCTCGCTGCCTGGGATAATTTCTCAGTAATGTTTATCAGTCATCTCAAATGGAGCATTGTCTAAGGACTAAAGGAGCTCTCCTTCACCCGAAGTTTTCTCCATCATTCATTTACTGCCAGATGATTATTCCTCTCTGTCACCAAGAGGACCCTTGAGGGCAATATCTGAAAAAAACCTGCTCAGTACAACGTGGCAGTTTCAACACAGAATACTTTCAATACTTTCCTCTGGAAAAATCCCATTGTCCAAAATAACATTTTTGTTGACAATGTCAACAAAATTATTGATTTTTCTTTCCATCTGCAGAGAAGAAAACCAAAAAGCTTTTGCTTTTGGTTTTGATTTTTTTTTAAATTAAACTTCCCATTTCAAACAACTGTTTCTAAATATATTGTTCAAATTTTGTTTGAAATAAAGTCTGAATTATGGATTTAGATGATCTTTCTTCAAAATATACTTTTTTTATTATCCTTTGAAGCATTCTGATACTCTGATTTTCCATTCCAGCATAAAAAGGAGATGAAATGTCAGCTTTTCCAAAATGGTGAAAACATTTATTTCCCAGTCCAATGGGTTTAGTAGTTAACCAGAACCAATTTTCTCCCTACCAAGGTCAGGTGTTTTAAGCAACAAGAATGACTATCCCCTCCTTTTAGTTAAAAAGAAACCAGGAAAATTACTATAAGTGATTTTTAATAATCTACAGACAGCAGACAACACAGCTAAAACCAGAATGCAAGATAGTTGACTCTCATTTGATTTGTGCTAGCCAAAAGACCAATGAATGTTAAAGTAAATATGAGCCTGCCCCTATACTGGCACTTGCACCACTGAGGCACACTGTAGATGGTGTCATGATTCATGTATAGAATGAACAAAAAAAAAAAATGCAGGAAAGGAAAGCTGCTTCTCTTTCTGTTCTATCTATGCCAAAACCTGAATAACCATGATACTGTCTGCTGGTTCCAACTGAGCATTTTATTAGCAAAAATAGGATTTGCTCTCATACATATGCCCAGAAGGGATTGCTAAGGTCTTTGAGTCCCCCATGATCACAGACAAGCATGCCATGGAAATGTTTAGAAGAGGAGCACATTCTACAGTGTTATCTTCCTCATTATCATTGTTTTATAAACTTTTTACTTTAAAAAAAAATACCAAAGCCAAGTAAGACATGTTTCACCACTATCTTTGGTTACATACTTGCCTAGAAGAAACTATATATTTCTCTTGGACAGTTACTTGCTGAAACAGAAAGTAAGCTTCCACTGGAATTCTTCAGATTGTTTCTGGGCATCTATATTTTGCATTTATTTTTACATCTGTGTGGCATGTTCCACTCAGCATGAAAAACTACTCCAGTCAATTTTTAACTATATAAGAATCTGAGTCAGTTATTTTGGTAAAATGTTCTGCTGCTTGAGGACTGTCCTGTATCCTCCAAACCACTTCCGGAAGCCTGTGTTATTTTCAGTGGCCCTTAAAGTACCCTAACAGCTTTTCTTGGGAAAATTTTTTGAAGGGTTTTTTTTCTTCGTCTATATTAAATCAGAATTCTTAGAAACTGTTGTGCAATACGAAACAATTTCTGGAGCATCATGTACAGCTTATGCAGTCTTCACCCTGCCAGACAATTTGCAAGAAAAAACTTTGTGTCCGAGATCTTCAACAGTGATCTGTAAAACAAATGCTGTCCTTAATAGCTGCTCTCTTTGGAGTTCTGAGATAGTTCTGGCAATGGCACACAGAGAATAAGATCACTTATGTTCTGTACTCCTAATGCACAGCATAAAGGAAGAGGGAGGAAAAGCAAGAACGTGGTTGCAAATTACTTACTTTTCCTCATCTGTCCTGGGCAGAGAAAATGAGCCTGAAGTGCCAACCTCATGCAGTGGCAAGACAAAAAACAGGTTGCTCCTACAAGACAGTCCAGTATTTGAATGCTAGGAGTCCCATTGTGAGATCAGCTTTAAAAAATAAAGGAAAAGATATCTTCAATAGGAAGATGTTCTATTCACATGCATTTTAAAACTTCCCTGAAAAGAAGCATTGCACAGTGCATTTCAACCACACATGCAGCAACAGTGAAATAAAACCGGCATCAAATTGGAAATACGGCAAATGTAATTGATTCATGTGACAACAGATTCAGAAAATTATAACAAACTATGTGCAGACAGAACTGTTCACTGCATCTTTGAAACTATATATTTTTTCAGTAATTTGTTGTTAACCTTCTTTAATTTGTGGTTACACAGTTAACTTTCATTTCATCAGAAGTGAACATAGCAGCATCTTCCTTCCCAACTGAAAATAGTGGCAGCATATACCAATCTTTTCATTTACTGAGTTCCCATCACTTAACACTTGTACATTCAAATAGTAAGTGACAATGCCACCTGTTAAACAGTGGGAATGAATGTTGTTTTCCACAGTGCTATCTGGCAGTCAGGAAGAGAAGCAACACAGTACACCTGTAAATATCCCTTAATCCAGAGTCCAATGTCTTATCGACAGTTAGAGCTCTTCAAAGTAGCAAGAATACAGCAAACCTGGGGACTTAAGTAGGGTTAATTTACTGTGCTTATTAGAAGACCAGCTCTTCTGGCAAGATGTTAGCTCCAACTGCAGACAATTCAGGGCTTTCTTACTGTATTTGCATGGTTTTTCACGCAGGTTACTCAGTCAGACTCTACAACAGCAACAGGTTCACAAGCTCCACTAAAACAAAACAAACAAAGAGTATAAAACATTCATTGGTACAGGCAGGAATAAACCTGACATATTTTAAAAGCATCCAGAAGCAGCATATTTCTGATGTATCTAAAACCAAATGTGGAATCACCAACAGGTAAGACAGCAAAGTTAGCTTTCCTCTTGGCTCCTTAGAAAAAAACATCATTATCCCAGCACTTAAGGAGTTAAATATACCCAAGGAAAGCCTCCACTAAATTCTAAGTAGACAAAACAGTAATTTCCTAGATAATTTATATAAAACTTTATTTTATACAATTACATCTTTCACAAGTAAAGACTTTGTTTCATGCTTAATGATTTTCACATGTAAGCATTTCCAGAACTGATTTCTTAAGCCTAGGACAGGAGACTTATGCAGCCAGATGTTTATATCAAGTATTTTACTTTAATATGCAGAGACAGTACTAACCAAGTACCAACATCCATATTTAATAATTCTTATTAAACTATGGAATCAAGGTCATTGCATCAATCTAAAACTGGCAATTATTTTTCAGAGTTCACAAAAAAAAACCCCTGGTATGGCATTAGAAGTGATAGGAAAACAAGAACTTTCTTAATGGAAACAATTTTCAAAAGCCAACATTTCCTTACTTCTATTCAAAATGGTTCATATATCTGTCCTTGACTTGTCAAGCATTCAAAGATCAATTATGTTTCATACTTAGGTAAATTTTCACATTTCTACAGGGGAAAAAACTCTTCAGTGAAGATGTATTCTCAGTTTTATATACAGGGCAAACAGCCTCTGTTGTGTTTGTAATTTGTGTCTCCACCTAGAACAATTTATCTTTATCATCCAGATATGCTTGACAAAACAGAACAACATTAATCCTTATTTCAAACTGGCAGATAATTTCACACATTACAGTAAGCTTCAGCAAATAAAGAGTATCTCATTACTACTAATTTTACAGTAGATTTTACCACTTCTTTTAATTATCTTAATTTTGTTAATAGCTAAAGTTAAAAGTCTGTTTAGAACTCTGCTTTTGAGTTTTAAAAAAATATATTTTTAAATGGTATATTTACTTAAACATAGTAATCAGCTAGTAAATATTTGACTTTCTGTAAATGACTGGCCACCTTATGCTTTGCTTACATTAAGATTTGTACATATATACATCCACAAATATCTCCTTGGTTTTGCCACTTAAAATTCCTAATATAGGAGACATTGTTGTGGGTGTTTACTACAGGCCATCTGATCAGGATGAGGAAGCTGATGAGGCCTTCTACAGGCAGCTGGAAGTAGCCTCTCAATCACAGGTTCTAGTTCTCATGGGGTACTTGGATCATCCTGACATTTGCTGGAAAAACTACACAGCCAGGCACATGCAGACCAGGAGGTTCCTCCAGAGCATTGACAATAACTTCTTGATGCAGGTGGTGGAGGAGCTGACAAGGAGGGGAGTACTGCTGGACCTTGTACTGATAAACAAGGAGGGACTTGTCAAGGATGTGAAGGTAGAGGGCAGCCTTGGATGTAGCGACCATGAGATGGTGGAGTTCAGGATCATATGCAGTAGGCACAGAGACACAAGCAGGATCAGCATGCTAGACTTCAGAAGGGCTAACATTGACCTCTTCAAGGACCTGCTTGGAGAGTTCCAGTGGGATAGGGTTCTAGGTGGTAGTGGAGCCCAAGAGAACTGGTTAATATTCAAGTGCCATTTCTTCCAAGCTCAAGACAGGACCATCACAAGGAGTAAGAAATCAATTAAGAGAGTTAGGAGACCTGCATGGATGAGCAGGAGCTAATGAATAAAATTCAGTGGAAGAA
>WTSP01019041.1:60750-77146 GCA_025331215.1 Actenoides lindsayi | reverse complement strand
TATTTTTAAAAAAATTAATGAGAATTGTGGAAAAAAAAAAAAAAAAGAAAAAAAAAAAGGGGGGGGGGGGGGGGGGGGGGGGGGGGGGAAGAGAAATTTCCAATATTCTAGTCTGACCATGGGATACTGATGAGAAATAGACACACAATTATCTTGAAATAAAATGCAACTATTTCTTCCTTCAAGACTGTCCCCACAAACTGAGGTGTGCCTAGGTTAATGCATCCAGACCTTTTGCATTCTCCATCTTGCGTAGACTGATGTTTCACAGGCATACTCCTGCTTTACTGGGTCTCTGCAGAGCCATAAGCTCCCAACAATTATTACAGATTTTCCTCAACCTGGAAGCCTTGAGGTCTGTGTTTTCTGTGGCCATACCCCATTGCTTCAGCCCAAAGTTGATCATTTCCTCACACCAGGAGACTTGCAGATAGGGCGAAGTGCATTTGTTCGTTGTTGATGCTGAGAAGCTGGGGAGAGACGAATCTCCTCTGCCCACAAATCAGCTACATATGCCATTGTGCCTGGGGCATGCTGTATGGATATCTGAACAACCCACCATACCCAGGCAAAGGCCGAGTTTGGCCTTAGATAATTCCTAGGCCTCACATCTGTCTGTAGTTCCTACTTCACACCTTAGTGTATTCTGGGATCGCTTTAACTAAGTAATTTTAGGCTGATTGCCATAGAACTTGCAGGAAGAGACACAGAACTAGTCCTGCCCCAGTGGGCTTATAATGCTTAGAGGTGCCAGTTACAGCAGCCTAATGTAGTGCAGTTCAGTACAATGGCTTTGTGCCTCCTGATCCTCCAGACTATTAAGGAGACTGATGTGAATGATTTGCATACCCTGGATCTGGTCAGGAGACCACCATTCCAGGTGCTGCCTAACATTAGCTCTTCCACACGGGGATGTGTTTGTTAAAAGTGTTTGGAAGTAACACCCATCTCCTTTCCCTCCTGGCTTTTCCATCTTTTTCTGCAGGATACTTGAAGCAGGAGCATGTCATTGATCACTAGATAGTCTGAAAAATTACCTTCAGGCTTATGATTAGGCACTCGTTCTTCATTACTTTCTTGGATCAGGGCCTTAGTACCCTGCAGTAACCATGTGAAGCCAGTGCCAACTTTGAGTGGCTAAGCAACAGAACTGGCACATTGTATTCATGCTATCTTCTTCATTAAGAAAGATGATTCAAATATCATTATTTCTTGAAAAGCATCCAGCCTGTGAAAAGATTCAGACACTGTTGATGAAGTTACCATGGATTTCTTTTGAGACATTCAAGCTATTAAGAGCAGGAATGTTTTGTCTGAAATGCTATGCAGAAACCTACTGGTAGAAATAATCACTTGCTGGCTGTTACCTTTCATCTTTTGTACATGAGTAGAAGTTTACCATGTTCCTAATTACAGTGAATTAGATGAATTTGTTCTAGCAAAGCAGGCTATTCAAAGTGTGAATATTTTCTGGAAAGGGAAGAGCAAAAAAGACTTCAAACAGTGAGTCCAGAAGAAAAGGTTCTGAAGATGGGCAGGCATGAGTCATAAAGGAGGTATACTGTAGGTGTCCTTCATACCTCTGCTTAATGTTTTTACTTCTTGTACAAAGGAAATGAGTTACATTGTACACAGGCAGCAGAATATCTTCATTTGAGGACATAATTTATTGGAGCTTCTTAAATAACCACTGGAACATTCCAGTTCTATTGACCACAAGAAGATAACTTCCACTATCTAATCCCTCTCTACGAAGTTTCCAAGATGAACTCTGTAACTCAACTATAACTATAGACCTACGATTTTTTTCACTACCAGTTGGGAAACAAAACAAAAGAGGGACTGACATAAAATTTGTATATGACCTTTTGTTCTCATTTACAGAAAGGTCTTTTTCCAGATTTTGGTAGCGTAGAGTTGAGTGAGATGTGACTACAGCCTAAGAAAGTGAGGGAGGGGAGCAGATGCTCCCCAGCCTGCAGCTAAGAGTATACATGGCATCCAGGACATGCTGTAAGCAGAGCTATAGCCCCATCAACCCTTCTCCCTGCGAGTCTATTCCTGATGTAACAGCAAGGAAAAATCGTACAAAAATAGTATTTATTTTTGTCTTAAGGTCCCATGCCATTTTAAGGGTAGTGGAAATAAGAATCAGGGTCTCTATAGATAAAAGTGCTACTTGTTACTATAAGCCTTTGCCCTGTCTTCCTCAGGGTTATGAAGAGCAGTTGTGCCTGGTAGCACAATTGCAGAATCTCCCTCTGAAGCTGTCCAAAGTTTCAAGTTGTTTAAATCCTTCTCCAGGTTAGGAGAAAAGTTAACATAAATATCCCCTCTTTAATTTTTAATCCAAAGGACACTGAAACTGAGAGAAACCCAGATTCCTTTCACTTTTCTGAATGCAGCTAGCTCTGGGGCAGAATACAGTCACTTCTTAACAATCTCCATCACAACTGCGTAATTGGCTGGGGTAGGACGGGAGGTGACTGAAAATGTAAGACCAGCTCCTTGGTGGATGCCCTCTCCCCCTCTGTGTACTAGGGAAGAATCTGTCCATTCACTGCAATTTCTTGGGAATCGAAGAGCTGCAGAGGACAAGCTGAGAAGGAGAAAGAGGTGTCACATTACTGTGCCTCACAAAGGAGACTGAGATTCATTATTTAAGGTCTTACATTCCCACTGGGACTTGGCGAAGATTATGACCTGTCCTCACTAAGAGCAACTTGATTTTAGTTAATACTTTTCTTGATTTGGTTTCTTACAGACTGTGCTCCCTCCCACACCCCAGCTTTCCAGCCTGATCTGCTGATTTTAATAGGAATCTCAACTTATCTGCAGCTGAGCTTCACTTGATGTTGCTGGAATGCTTCATGCATTACTGGGCACAGCTCCCCAAAGATGCGGGTTAGGGGATTGGGCTGTCTCTTGCATGGGTGCTTGCAATGGTGTCACCATTTTAACACACTAGTATTATTAGCAAACACTGCATGGCATCATCTTCAAACAGCTGGTGTTGGGTAAAGGGGAGAGAGGAGGGACTCAGCCTGAATCACCTTCTAAATGAGAAGGGCTACAACATGTGCTGTTCAGAGCCACTGACTAAAACAACGTGTTGCAGCTGCAAATGCTGCATCCCTGAACATGGTACAGCCAGAGCTTTTGGAGCTAGTCAACCTTTCTGGGTTACGTGTGCTATTCAGGGAATGCTGCCACACTTCTGACTGGGAGTTCCTGGACAGGAATGCACCACACATTAGGAGTTAAGACACTTCCTGGGTGTTTCACAGCTGCTAAGTTTGTAACTTGGAGGCAGCAGATAGACTTCTTTCTGGACTGATTGTACAAAACAATGATACTTGATTACCAGTGTTTGTCTGAATCCCTGAAAAAAATCAAGTAAGCAAGGATCTGAAAGGTCAATGGTGCAACAGCTACACACAGAGGAATAAAGGATGTGCTCCAGGTATTGTGGATGGATGTCAGCCATACCTGACAGTGCATTTCCATTCATGGCATGTGAGACATCTCAGATCATGGGAGAAGCTGGAAAACCAGATATGCAGGATACCATGAGATCACCAGGTCTGACCTAAGGGAGCGAACTGTGCAGATAGTTATGCTTTTTTTTTTTTCTTCTTTTTTTTTTTTTTCTTTCCCAGCATCACGGAAGGATTAATTAGATCTGAACTGGTATTTTACCTTTGTTCTGCACCTGAGCTTGTTCTCTTTATCAGCTTCTAGGCTGCTGCAGACTGGCTGTGCATCCTTGCCTTGCTGCTCAAAGGCGGGTGCCTCTCAGGGCTACAGTCATTACTGCCACTCCTATTTAAACAGATTAAACTAACCCAGATGAATTTACTTGGCACAAGCAAAGGAATGCTGACACAAACTGCTGTGCGGGCTGGTTCAAAAGTGTGCTTAACACTAGGGTAGGGAAGAGGTAGAAAGAGGAGGACGGGACAGAACAGATGAGCAGCTGCAGCGGTAGCATCCAGCAGCACAGCTGGATCTGAAGGAGAGTGTTTGTCCACAGCCTCTGAAAGCAATTAAACTTTGAGCCTGGGGTGGTCCGGCACATCTGAGAGTGCTACTTCTTTTGTTAACTAAATAGGGATTTGCATGTTTGTCCTTATCTCCAGACTGTAACATTCCTGGGCTTGTGTGTGCTGTGTAAGCATTGAGATTTGACTACTTCAGTTACTGGTAGCAGCTCCTCCATTAAATACTGTGTACAAGATGAGAAGACGATGCTGATTTCCAAGGTGAAGTAGAGGGAAGGGTAGTTCTACTGCAACTTCCATCATTCCACGAGGAGTCTTTTGTTCCAAACCAGGCTACCAAAACTCAAAATGACACAAAAGTTCTGAAGAATTCAGCTTTGGAACCCACTGCTTTTCTGGTTCCTGTAACTGCTGTATTCAAGAATACTCACGTCAGGGCATCCTGGGACTGTGTCAAGTGCAGCAGCCTCATGTAATGGTCCTTCAAACACTTCTATATCCATTGAACTATGATGAGTTGTTTCTTCGCTATCTGTGATACCTAAGTGCCTTATACAGACTTCTGAAATTTTCATTATTTTCTTTTTATATTATTTCCTTTGGGGAAATGCAAATGTTTGTGAAGTATTGCTTAGAACTTGAGAACATTATTTTGGATGGCTTTTGGAAAACAATTTACCAAAACCAAAATATTTTTTTAGGATGTATCAATTTCATCTACGTAATTTTCTGTGAAATTAACTCAGCATGATGGAAATATTTTGGTTAATCATTAGCAAAAGAACTGTTATCTCTAGTCTACTAGCTAAGATACACCATTTTGGCTTTTAATATGGAAAGGTCATCTCAGCCTGCCATAAAAAACTGAAATGATATGGCCAAAATGGTGCTATTTATGTGTAAATATTATCCTCTCCCAGTTTACCTGCAGCTGTGGTTACACTGTCCAAGGTGGATCTGGACACTCTTTTCCCAGAAGGGAACACATAAAATAACTGCACCAGCTGAACATCCTGCCACTGGTTTGAACACTGATGTCAGACTCTGACCGATGGATCCCATCTAAAATATTCCAAACCAAGACATGCAAGAAAATTACTGTCAGGTTCCTTAATACCCTTGAAATGGGGAAATGAACTTCCTAGTGGTCAGTGCAGATATTGCTGCTATTTCTTTGAAGTTGGTATCTATGAGATTTTTGACATGGTGTCCAGTTGCACCAAGATCCAGTTCTTGCACAGCCTCAGGCATGCTGAAGTGGGTAGCTTTTACCCAGCCCTGCAGGCACCTGTGGAAAGCTTTATTGGAGTGGTTAAGCAGTCTCCTTACATTACGTAGTAAGACTTGCCAGAGACCTGTAGAGAGCTTGACCATGCATAGAAACCTATCCCCCCACTGTCTTCAGTACCTGAGACCATTTCTGTCTTCCCCCAAGCACAGGGCCAAAGGGCCAATGCTATATATCCTTTTTAAAATAAAAAATTGGCAATGTTACCTATAATTATTATATTCTAGGTTGTTTTTATCATTTATGATGCAGCTATAGTAAATTATTTAATTATGTGGCACCTCTTTGCCCCTCACAGCAAGCTCATAACACTTATTAGCTTCAATAGGAGTTGTGTGCACATAACTATGCAAGAAATAATATACCCTTTTGATTACAATAAGGTTATAAGCAGCAGGAGTCCATTATGATTAGCAGTAAAATGAGGAATTTTTCACAAATCATAAATGTTACTTTATAATTTCCATTTCTCCTTATCCTTTTTCTCTGTATGCCTCTACAAATTTATATTTAGTCCTAAGTCAGGCACTTTGCAATCATCCCAAAAGCTGTTATTCATTATGAACCAATGTGAATTTGCTGAATCTTTCTTTTTTAGTTTCCAAAGAAGCAGTTATACCAATAAGAGTGTTTAAAAAAACCACAAAACCAAGCAAACAAACAAATAACCAAACAAAAAAACCTACAAATGTGTTAAAATCACTCAATAATATTTGCCTGAATTGACTTCTCTACCCTAGGGCTGGATCTGGCTCGAATGTCCATTTGCATCCTTGCAAAGTCTGCCACATTCTGAAGTCCTCATACTCCCAAATGGCAACAGAGGTGATGTTGATATCATCACCTAGACAACGTCTAGCAGGGAGGAAGAAAATTATAGTGGTAGCTGTACTGTTATGGCTGCTACCACAGTGGTAGACATTTTTTCTTTTGGTTGTAAACATCTCTTCTAAAATAGATTCTGAAAAGGTATTTTCCCTGCCATCCTGTCACCTAGCAGCGATTCTGGGAGGCCATAGCTCGCGTAACATAAGTGAGAGTGAAGTTCTCGTGCAGGCAGGAGCTGATATTCCTCAGTGCCTGTGAAAGCTTTGAGGCAGAGTTGGAATGAAAGGTGCAATGGTTCTGAGGTGAGGGTGGGACCGGGGCTGTTTCTTTAGGTAAGACTGTGCATCCATGGCTGTCAGACGTAGGACAGTGAACTAGCCAGATTGCATCTCTGCTATGTCAGCTCCTGTATATCACACCTGTCTGCATGAAACTGCATTTCAGGCTTGTGCATATGCTGTGAAAATGGCCAAGAATTACATCCTTCTTCTACATTACAGGAGACATTTATGCTGAGAGAACAGGGAATCAAAAATCAACAGAGAAAATCTTTGGCACTTTAGGTGGAGTTACATAACAAAGAAGACAGCATTTCCCTTCTGATATACAAAGCAAATGGAGGCAAATTGTGTCTTCCAGGAGATTTAGAATTATATCCTCTAGTACTCTGTATTGACCAGTGATTAGAAAGGACTGTTAAGCTTGTTGCCATTTCTGGGTTTTTTTCCATAGTTGCTTTGGTCTGGACTGAGAAATTTTATCTGTCAGAAGCCAGAGTTAGTGTGCGGTTCTGGAAAGTGGCCATCCTATGTTTCCAAAGGACTAAGCCTTCCTATGGAGCAGATCTGCTGTCACAAGGAATCACACGGTACCTTCCATTAAAAATGAAAAAAAAAGAATTCCTACCAACTGTTGTATGGGTTCACAGCAAGTAGCAGGCACAACATGAACTTGAAATAGAGCTGCTATCATGACCAGGGGGCTAAAAGGCACGTTCAGCTACATGTATAGATACAACCTCAGGATATAATAACCTTTTTGCTTCTTGTGCTTCAAAAGTGAATGAAAAAAGCCATGAATTTTTATCATCTTCTTTCATATTCCATTACTTTTTTCTTCCTAGAAGTCTTAAAAGCTTAGAATCAAGGTACTAAATGCAAAATGATATGTTATTTGTATACTTATAAAACTGTATTACCAGGTATTAAAGTAAGTGACAAATAGCTCTATATTTAAGATGGCAAAATTATTTTTATTGTAAAACTGTATTTTCCAATAGTTGTGTCTTGTGAAACATCTGCCTTCTAGGCTAAAATTTGCCATGCTTGGTGAGTAGTTTTGAAAAGTTTACATATAAATTCAGTCCATTTTTAAATGAGAATGAGAAGCAGAATATATTGCTCCCATTTTAATTTGTGACCCTTTTCAACAGCTCTTACAGGCAAGATGGCTGTCAATTGAAAACTGTGATTTGCCATAGAAATATCTGTGCCTAAGTTGCAAAGTCTAGCCTTGTTGAGAAGGAAATTGACTTTTATTTAACTGACATATGAATGTTTGATAATCCCATACCAACCATGCACTATAAAGGCTTTTTCTTATTTATTTTCTCTAATTTTGCCTTACAACCCTGATCTCAGGCTCACACAAATGCTTAACTTTTCATGATCTGAGCAGTTCCCTTGGCTCCAACAGAGTGACCACAATGCATACAACCTGCGTGGGGAACAGGTCTTTATAAAATAGGGTACGTGCTTATTTTTTTTTTATTACTGACAGACCCTGCAGCTGATCTCAATGCATTAATGACCTGGCTACATTTGAAATGCTTTAACAATTTAAAACAGGTTTGAAGGACCCAGACTCTCAGCAAAAGAAGCACTCTTCTTAGGGCATACACACTTTTCTCCTGCTGCTGTGATCTATAGGAAACATTCACTGGGCAGGGAAGAAAAATACTGCTGATTTTTTTTCTGATCTTTTTTTTTGCAATTGGACTTCATAGCTTTCTGTAATTTATGGCCTCTCTTTGCTGCGCTCTGAACAAAGGTGTAATCTAAAATGCAGGAGCTGGAACACTGTAGTTCAGAATGCAGGCCAGCTTCACTAAGCAGCCACCCCTCTCCTTGTTCCTAAGACAGCATTGGGCATTTGATCAAAAGGTGAACATTTGCAACTCCTACACTGAAGCGGCAACGGTGAGATTTTGGTAAGCCTGGTTAAATAGCAAAAAGAGGTCAAATCCCACAGCTGTTAAAGGTGATAGGGAAGCTGCCTACTGCAGGAAAAATGCTGGGAAACTCTTTCTGCTGGGCATTGCCTTCCAGTCTCTGAGCAACTCTTGCAGACATCTGCAAAAGGAGGTAGAAACAAGAGACAATATGTTAGTAACAGCCATTGAAAGGTAGGTAGTAAGCAAGGATTTGCTTCAGAGCACCGCTGAAGAGCTTAAGAATTACATTTGTACGTAATTTGTTAGAAGAGTTTTAAAAACACGTATCTGAGGGTCTGTTGGAGCACTGCCACTCAGGGAATCTGAGCCAAAGAGAAGTTTATGGTTTCCATACATGCTCTGTCCTCTACTGTTGTATGGCACTTCCCATAATAATGATGGACTTGCCTAGAGGCTTTGGAGCCAGCCGTTTGCCATCTGTGTATCTCCACAATGCAGCAGCGTGTTGACATGCAAGCTCCCGTTCGAAGGCATTCGAGTTACATTAATGTGACCAAGCTAATAAGCTCTGCCTCAGGCAACTGTTACCTAATATTTCAACAACTGTTTAGGGTAAAACGCCAAACTCAGATACTCTCCCCTCCCAGGCAAATGCTCTGATCAGTGGAGCAGAGAACAACAGTTGTTTGTACTTTCTTGCTGTCTGACCTGATGATGGACCATTCCCATCTGCCTCGTGGTCCGTGTCAGATGAGGGTTGGAAAAGCCTAAAAGATAGGCAGGTTGTTAAGCAACTTAAATGAACATTGAGAAAGATAGATGTGAGTCTGTCTTTGCTAGGCGAGGAAGCAAACTTAGGTTTTCCATTAGGAAGAGAATGTCCCACGCCCACCACTGAATAGGGACAAACCTTCTACTCTCCATCCTTGGAAAGAGGGAATGGGAACATTTCCCTCTAGTGCTGGGGAGAGCACTCCTACTCTCCCAAAAGACAGAAAACCCCAAGTGCTAAGCCCTGCTCAGCCACATGCTCACTACATTTCTCAGTTCCATATGCAGGCTGCTCTAACATACCTACTCCCCTCTTCGCACAAGCCATAGGGTTCGTGGGCTCTTAGCACAGGTTTCAGATGCCAGTCTGAGGACGCCAACCCGAAAACTTGGTGATGCAGCTGCTATGACCTCTCCCAGTTTGGCCTGTAGGGACACCAGAGCCACATGATAAAGCTGAGCATGGAAAGCCATGTGTGAGCTATACTGTCCCTGACATCCACGGGGGATAGAGTAGGTGCTTGATGGGATTGTGCTGGACACAAGGCACTTTTTTCATGATTTGCAAATAGCCATTTGTGATCCATCTCTCAGCACTGAAGTGGAAAGAAAAGAGTAGGTGCATGACAGCATATTCACTCTCAGCCTGCAGTGAGGGCAAATATCAAACCGATTCCTCCTTATTACAGGCATTCGGAGTGCTCACAGGTAAAAAAGCCAGCTTATCTAAACCAAGAGGCAATTTCGTATTGCACACATATTTTATCCAGGGACTATGATGACTCAAGCCTACTTTCTTACAGCTGATGGCATCATCAGAAGAGTTCTGCTCTGAATTAAAAAGGGAATAGAACAGGAACCCTTGAAGAAACAATAGCCTCATGTTTCATAGCCTCCTGCTATTTATTTGCTCTATAAATTACATAATCCCATTGTAGAGAGATCAGGGTGAGACTGGGTGTAGTGCAGTGGCCACCAACAAGCATTAAGGTCTGGGATGATGGACTTGGCAGGAGCTCAGTCATGAGCACTTGAGGTGCTGCCTCTTTGGGGTAAACTTTAAGCACAGTGGCATCTTTGTTTAGTTCTGGGGAACTTACTACCTGCGCCTGTTACTGGTGTACATTTTCCACCAGCTTTGAAGAATGGTGAGATGATTTGGCCTCACTCCAGCTGAATTTAATCACTCATGGCTCCTCTACGCTCAGTGGATTGTAGAAAACTGTCATTAAACATGCAAAAGCAACACTGACGTTTACTCTGCAAGGAGGGAGAGAACATATGGAGTGAGCCCACGCTTCATGCACTGCAGCACTTCAGAGGCTGGATTAGCATCTCTTTTTTTTCAGTTCCTAGTCTGGCCTGGAAGGTTTGCTAATTGACTAGCTTTGTTAGCATGGTGAAAACATCAGTGTGTTACTCTGAATGCAGCTGCAAGCATGACCCTAATGTAATTTTATACCTTCTGATGCTTGATTTCCAGTAACTTTAAGTAGATTGGCACCAACATTTGGCTGCTGACTTCACACGTGAGGTCACACCTGTTACCAAGATGGTTCTTTTTTAGTATCTCTCAGTTTTTCATCATTGCAGCCTCTCCTTGCTCCCTACCAACACTCAGTGATTGTGCGATAGAGTGTTTGCTTTCATGGCCTTACTCCATGCCATATAACTGGGGTCCAGAGATAAATATCACCTACAAAAGGCTCCAAAAATAATAGATTTTTTTTCACTGAAAAGTCAGTGACAAATTCAGATACAATTCACTACTTTTACATTGTAATAAACATTTCCAGGAGTGCCATTTTGAGCAAAATGGGAATACGTTTCTTTAACCCCAGTCCTTCTATATTTGCAGCTTGATATTTCCTATCTGAAGTGGGAATGCAGAGAATTACTGCAATGAGTATTTTGTATTTGGAGTTTAAGGCCCATTTTGCACTATAAATGGAAAAAGATGGAAGGAGAAAATGTCAGTCATAATCGGCTCGTGGATTGTGCAGTCTCTTACCTCTCTTTTTCTCTCTCTTTATAAATACATACATACATGCATGTATATTAATGTATTGAATTATTGCTCCTTCATGGCTCCCCTACCCATTCCAACACTGGAGCGGGGGGGGAAGTGTAAACTCAGGCATTTTTATGTTAGAAATGCCACAGGACAATCCACAGCTTGCACCTAGACTCTTTAGTTGCAACGTCTTCAATAGCTCTTCCTGGAAATGGTGGCAATAGAAATGATGCAGATATAGTGACAGTGCTTTGGAAGCGAGCTCTGGAACTGTATTTGATGCTAGAATTAGGTTGGAACTGGGTAGGTGAGACCTCATCTGCATCTACAAGCTGCACTCCTCATCTGTGCAATTTCCTTATTCAGCACTCATTTCCAGAGTGCAAGAAATTAGGGTTATTTCTTTGACAACTGACCTAGAAAATCAGGGTCAAGTTCTCCTGCTTCGCTGTAGAGTTTTTTATCGCATCCATTACTGCAGCCCACAAGCACTTTCTCATGTGAAAAATCACTCAAACCCACACAGTGTTCATGGGACCTCTGGCAGTTTTCTTTTTGGGGGTCAGCACTTTGCATGTTCTCTTTGGAGGGAATGAGGTGGGGAGAATAAAGATTTTTGTATCGCTAATGTCAGTGGTGGCAGTAAAGTTGTTACCAGGGGAAGTCTAGTGACATCCCTTGATGATCCCCAGGTTTGGGAGTGCACTAGCTCTTCACTTGAATAATTTCCACAGATGCTTCCCTTTAATCAGAACTGTTTTGTTGTCAGTTCTCAGAGGCATTGGCTCCGAGGAGCCCAGCTGTCAACAAGGATCACAGATTTGGTCCTTCGTGGAGCAGGTATTCAATTCTTCAGCTTCTTTGAAAAATGAGACTTTGAATTGGTATCAGAGGCTATCTGTGAGCTAGGGAAGGGACTACAGCAGAAGCTCTGGGTGCCTGCTGTGGCTTCATCCATACAGAAAGCAGTATTTTGTACCAGCTGGAATTGAGTGGCAACCTTAAACCGAGGTCCAGTTATGGGTGCTTCTGATAATCCGTGCTGATGCTGGTAAACACAGATTGTGTTAGTCATGTCCCATTCCTGGGAGGAAGAGCTGAAGTTGTGTTGCAAGCGGAAGATGAAAAAAAGCATTTTTAGAAATTAATGTGAGTTGGCTGCCCAGGCTTAGTGAGGATTCTGGTGGGACTGTGGAGCTTTGCACCATTCTTGACAAATGGGCTTCACCAGCAGAGCCACCCTTAGACCACATTTGCCCTGAAATGCCAGTAGGTGGGTCATTTTATTACAAAGCTGTATCAATTCAGTAAAACCTTCTGTCTCCATACTGGCACACACTCTGCAGGTTACAAATGCTCCGACTGTGGCAGTGAATATATTACCAGATAAGCAGCATGTGTGGGTTGGTTATAAAAAGGGGAAGAACTACTTTGGTAAATACAGAGTGGGAGCGGTAGTGAGACTGACTCCCGTACCTTGGATCAGACTTCTGGGGTGGGAAGGAGGAGGCAGAGCAGACACTTCCCCAATGCCAAATGCTGTAAGGTGTGTGGTAGCACAAGGGGAACTCTGCCTGGAAAGCCCCTTCCAGATCTGTATGTCCCTCAAAGGGTAGCTGCCACTGCGGGAAGGATGATCTCATGAGGGAAGCATGCGTTGGCCTGCAAGTGGGAGCAGATAGGGACAGATTTTGTCCTGGTTCTCCTTGTCCTGGTTCCTTTTGCTTTTTGGTGGCACAGACAGCTTTTGTACAGATGCATGCAAAGAAACACAGCAGGCTGTAAGGAGCAAAGTGGAGAAATGTATGGTATGGTATGGGGAAAATAAGGGCATATGTCCAGGCCAAGGAGAGGGTGGAGATCAACAGCAGCAAAAGGCTGGGCATCCAAACCCTCTTCTCAGAACTGACAATGGAAGAAGCAGCAGAAAAAGTGGCAAAGTTAAGGTAAGAAAGTGACATTGTTTGTGTGAGGTTGAGGGTCTTTGTGCGGAAGACATGCTGAGGGAAATGGGTATGAGATGAAAGAAGAGTCCAAAACTGGTCTGGTGAAACAGAGGTGAAAGGTTTTGTCTGGGAGTGTCTTACGGAGTCTGGCAACTCGTGTTGAAAGCAGGTCTTACAAAGAGGCACTCAATTTGACTATGTAGATGGAGAACCCACCATTTCCCTGGATGTTTTGTTCCAGTGATTAATCAAGCTGTGCTCTTAAGAAGTTGTGCCCCATTACTATGTTGGATTTGCTGGACTTCATCTTCCGGTAATCAGTTCTTTTTATGTCTCTCTCTGCTAGATTAAAGATCCCTTCTGTAGCCAGTACTTTCTCCCCATGTGGGTAATTATACCCTGTAGCCACACCACTTCTCAGTCTTGCTGGGCTCTGATTTCTTCTGAGCTCCTGTTGGTGTGGGGCAGAGATGACTTGAAAGCTGCTGCCGTGCCAACAGGCAGGGATTTGCTGCAGCTTAGGGCACCTGGCTCCTCGGTGCCTCAAGGACTCAGCATGGGGCTGCCAGCCTCACTTGGAGTGGGCTTGAGCTCTGTGTTTCTTCCCGGGGAGAGGCAGGGACTTCCACATTCAGAACATACCTCTGCTTCAAGCCTCCTAGCTTGCTACCCATGCACAGGAGATTACGTCTTTTCCATTCATGACTCATTCTTCCTTTGCAGGAATACACCAAAACTGCTTTAGCTCTGCTGGTCCCAAACAGCTCAAGTTCAGCTCTTTGTCATTATGAATGTTACTACTTTTCAGGGTTTGTTCTGTGCCTGACACAGACTTTATAAGCTTCTGTATTGTCTTTTGCACAATAAAGTTTTGGTAGTGGGCAGGGCTACAGGGGTAGCTTCTGTGAGAAGCTGGTAGAAGCTTCCCCATGTCTAATAGACGCTTTGCCAGCTGCCACTAAGATGGACATGCTGCTGGCCAAGGCTGAGCCCATCAGCAGCAGAGGTAGTGCCTCTGTGAAAATGTATTTAAGAAGGGGAGAAAAAACAGCTATGTGACACCAGCAGCAGCCAGGAGGGAGGAGTGAGAATATGTGAGAGAGACAACTCTGCAGACACCAAGGTCAGTAAAGAAGGAGGGGAGGACTTCACAAAGATGATCAGAGGGCTGGAACACCTCTCCTATGAGGACAGGCTGTTCAGCCTGGAGAAGAGAAGGCTCTGGGGAGACCTACTAGTGACCTTCCCATATCTGAAGGGGGCCTACAGGAAGGCTGGAGAGGGGCTGTTTCCGAGGGCCTGTAGGGAAAGGATGAGGGGTAATGGGTTGAAATTAGAGAAGAGTAGATGTAGATTGGATATCAGGAAGAAGTTCTTTACATTGAGGGTGGTAGAACAGTGGATTAGGCTACCCAGGGACATGGTTGAGGCCCCATCCCTGGAGATATTCAAGGTGAGGTTGGACAAGGCTCTGAGCATCCCTGAGGGTATCCCTGTGCACTGCAGGGGGGCTGGACTAGGTGACCTTCGGAGGTCTCTTCCAGCCCTAGCCATTCTATGATACTATGACGTGCTCCAGACACTGGAGCAGAGATGCCCCTGCAGCCTATGGTGAAGACCATGGTGTGGCAGGCTGTCTCCCTGTAGCCCATGGAGGTTAATGGCAGAGCAGATAGCTACTTGCAGCCCATGGAGGACCCTACACTGAAGCAGGTGGATGCCCAAAGGAGGCTGTGACCCTGTGGAAAGCCTGTGCGGAGCAGGATCCTGGCAGGACATGTGACCCCATGGAGAGAGGAGCCCATGATGGAGCAGGTTTGCTGACAGGACTTGCGACCTTGTGGGGGACAAAAGCTGGAGCAATCTGTGAAGGACTACACCCCATGGAAGGGTCCTACACTGGAGCTGCTCATGAAGAACTGTAGCCTGTGGGAAGGACTCATGTTGGAGAAGTTTGCAGAGGACTGTTTCCAGTGAGAGGGACCCCATGCTAGAGCTGGGGAAGAGTGTGAGAAGGAATTAGTGTCAGAGATGTGATGAACTGACAATAACCTCCATTCCTCAACCCCCTGTGCTGCTGGGAGAGAGCAGATAGAGACAATAGGGAGTGAAGTTGAGCCCAGTGAGGACTTAGGGGAAGGTGTTTTAAGATTTGGTCTTATTTCTCATTACCCTACTCAGTTTTTAGTCTGTTTTGCCCATGACAGTAATTGGTGAGTGATTTCCCTGTTCTTATCTCTGTATTTTCTCTCCCCTGTTCAGTAGAAGAGGGGAGTGGTAGAGTGGCTTTGTGGGCACTTGGCATCCAGCCAGAGTCAACTGACCACAGCTTCACAGAGAAACCAGAGATAATTCTTTTTGTTTGTGTCAATGATCTAGTCTTCAGGTTGTGATATGGAATTGCTCAAGTATCAGACAGAAAAATCTCTGGAGAATTTCAAAACCTGCCAGGACATGTTCATGTGCAACCTGCCTTAGGTGAACCTGCTTTGGCAGGGGTGTTGGAGTAGATGATCTCCAGAGTTCCCTTCCAACCCCTACAGTTCTGTGATTCTGTGAAAGAATTTGTTCACTCTATAATATTAACCAGAGTAATTAGAACACATTAACTGTTTTCTATTCCACATTCATTTGTTATACATAAGATGTCATCTTACAGCTGTTGTTAATACATTGCCTTCAAATACAGAGGATATCTAGATGCAGATGAGTTGCTGTTGCAGACACATCATTATTTTTTGGGATATCTTGCCTTTAGAGTACAGAATTGCAAGACTTTTAATGTTGAAGTAAGCCAAAAGGCTTATATTAAGATATGAAAATACAGTCATCACAGTGGATATTCTTCAGGTAAACCTAATTTACAGCTGCAATCACCTAATTCTCATATAATTAAAAACAGACAGACAGGAAGATGGTCAGGGAGAGAAAAATATTCTGATGGATCTTTTGTTGATGACAGGTGCTGAAGGAAACGTCACAATAAACAGATTTAAGCATGGTTAGGAGCTTAGATGGTACATTATTTCTTTCTGTTTATAACACAAAAGGAAGGGCTCCTTCTGCCAAGCTTGTCTGATTGCTTGTGACGAGATTTGGAGGGGTGCCTTTAGAACAAATGGAGGTTTTTCTCTTCAGTGATCCCAGCCTGGGTGCCTCAACTAGGCATCAGTGAAATGTGACACAAAGCTCTTTTGATCAGAGGGCAGACTTCTGAAGGAGGGCAAGATTAAGAATTTGGAGACAGGGCAGGAGATATACCTCTGCACTAAGGAAAAAAAAAATGCCATCCTCTGCTGTACATCACCTATTCTATACATGACATGAAGCCCATCAGGAGCTGGGGTTGTTTGTGTCAAATATGATGACAAGTCA